>JAWPHD010019376.1:0-35967 GCA_037043455.1 Cyrtodaria siliqua | reverse complement strand
CTGATCATTTTAGAAAAAGTCCCATATCAATATCACTTATAGTTTTCAAGAAGTAGTCGCTACAAACTTGTATTTAAAAAATCTATTTTTAGCTTTGGCGGCCATCTTGGATTTCACATCAACATGAATTATTGCTAGGATCAACTAGACTTCATGGGCAACATTTCTGTAAAGTTTTATGAATATCCATCCAGTAGTTTCAGAGGAATAGTCGCTACAAATAAAAGTTAACGGACGGACGGACAGACGGACGACGGACGCCGCACCACGGCATAGGCTCTGCTGATCTCTGATCAGTAGAGCTATAAACATCAAACATCATTCAAGCTGTCCTACGCCCTCAAAAACTGGCCTGTGGGATTAAAGTGACCAGCAAATATTAAATAGTTTATCATAGTGACTAGTGCATACATAGTCTCTATAAGTGATATAATACATAACCTATAAATGATATAATACGTAACAGTATAATGAACACTCGGCTCAATGGGCACGTAAGTCACCCCTACAATCAAATTAAAGCAACAGTTCACGTACAAATATATATATATTACATATCAATAGTACTTAAAATGATCGATTGTTTGAGACGCTCGTTTCAGCCATAGGTTTTTTGGACTTTCAAGACAAAATTCAACTAGAACCTAAACATGATGTATATTTGAAACAGACATTAACAATGACTTACTTTTCAAAATCAGTTGAGAAATACAAATTTCACATGCGAACATCGCTTTTGATAGGGCATTTTCAATGCAAAATCCTCCTGCATCAAACATTTGAAAAATATTCTTTTTTAGAATTTGTATCAAAAAATGGTTTCAATATATTGGATCAATGTTAATTAAGACACTCGGAAAGTTATTCGAGATAACTAAAGTAATTTCAGTTTTCTTAATTTTCTGCTGCCCCAGCAAAGAGGAATTTACGTGGAAAAATCTCCACATAAAAATCATTTTTGTTGTAAAATATTTAGTTCTCAACAGATTTTAAAAAGTAAGGTATTACTAAAAATTCCAGTTCTAATGACATATAACTTATGTACGTATATATAAAATTGCTCATGTTATTGCCAAAAAACCTTTGGCTGAAACAAGCGCCCCAAAAAATAACAAAAAGTATTTTGTAAATGGACATTATAATTAACATCGATTAATGTCAATATGTAATATACAATTAATTTCATTTTTGATTTTACACTCAAATATTAACCTAAGTATGCTAAATCAAGTAAACAACCCATATATACTACTCAAAATTTGCTAAGGATCACTTTTTTGTTGTCTAAATTTCTTGTTTAAATAAATAGCATTATTTCTATTTTACATGAAATTATTTAGGGCAGTGTATGGTCATGTGATCTCATGACTTGATTCAAATTGTGCAATTGTTGAAGTATCAATGAAATTAATATCGTTACTGTGAATTAATATCTAATAAAATTATATGGAAGAATAAAAGTGATCCTTAGCAAATTTTGAGTAGTATATATCGCCCACAAGACATTGCAATAAGTGTAATCATATAGTAAATTCAATGCAATTCAATTAAGCAAAGTTTTAGCCAGCATTTCTTCTCATAAATCCGCTAACAATGTATTGTGCGATTGTTCTGGGTAATTTTTCCATATTAAGCTTGTTTGTATAACACATGTACTGTAACATTAGCATCTACAACATACAAGAAAACAAACAACATAATTATGTGCATATAAATACAATGCTTTTCCGTGTATTAAAATGCTGTTTTTCAATAAAACGAGGCAAACAGTGTTTGAATTTTTCAAAAAATTGAATTCATAATTAAAGAAATATCTATATTTTAATATAAGGTGTACTATATCAGACACACCAACTTGACTGTTGTTTCAAGTTAACTATTGCGTTTTTCATTATGCAAGTCGTTGCATATCATTACGTGGGTCGTTGCATATCATTACGTGGGTCGTTGCATATCATTACGTGGGTCGTTGCATATCATTACGTGGTCCAGCCTTAATTCCATTTAGCGATGGTAAACATTTTTGCTGAAAAACACAACATTCAGTTTAAAATTACCTTCTTTTTAAGCCGAATTTAACATTTTATTTCATACCCCAGCCAACCCCGTTTCGGCTTCTTGGAGAAGGGGTTGGATGGGTATGCAAGTTGATACTCGGACCATGTATTGTAGCGTGTGATATTTTCTGCGTAACATACATTACACTTCAACTGTGTTAAGAAAGCTTTTTTAAAAGACTAAATGAAAAATACATATTATTTTGGTTCTTTTATGTTGTCTGACCCCAATACTAGACCAATGTGAATATAACGCAAAGCATGTAAATAAGAAAAAATAATAACACCCATTTTTGAACATGTTTGTATCGAAATTAATTAAAACAATTTAGAACAACAAATACACAAACATTGCACAAAACAAGTATTTCTTCATCAACATAATTTTATCAAACCAGGTGATACTTAGGTTTCCACGAGAGAACGATGCGTGAAGGTCAAGATCATGCAGATATTACATACTGGTATATACAATGATACATAATAAATAAATAATGTATATACAAAATATGTATGGCAACAACACAATACACACGGTGAACTTTGGCATTTATAAAAGTAAACACTATGTAATAATGTACATAGTGTACATGTATATGGGAACTATGAATGAGTAATGAAACCAGTTGTACTCAAACTGACTGTAAATAAATATATTTGTTCTAACTTTGGTGTTAAAACAGAATGGGAGGTATAATTAATTAATGATATGGTAAATGCAAATGACATCATACCATACAGAGAGGTAGATGCTTTAAGCAAGTATTAATGGTTTTCAGAAGAAGTTTAAATATGTTAATTAATGTTGACATAGCAAATTACATGTCAACATATTTAACTGCATCTAGCACGATTTTCAAGGGATATACATGCACATGTATGTATATGTTAAGTGAGATAGGATGGACAATTTTAAATAGGTTAATGTTCAAAGTTAAATCATGAGATGTAAATGACCAACCACATTTAGTAAATAAGTTCAAAAACTAAAGTAATGCTGTATGAAATCATGAGGAAAATAGGAGTAAATATGATGATACGAGAATAAACGTACATGTGCACACAGATGGGTGAAGTTGATAAAAATGAATATAGTGTAATTTAACAAAATTAAAATGTGTGGATCAAGATTTAATTACAAATTAAATTACATGTACCATATTTATAGATGAAGAAATATGACTAATACACGTAACTGTTATGGTGACATATAAAATATAAAGAACGCATACAATTGTGGTGATTTTTACCAGGCATGGACATGCAGTGCATGTTATAATGGAAACAATAGGGGTGTAATGTGACAAATAAGTGAAATGGTGTGAAATATATACAGGGTATTTGTCATGATTTAGCCTATGTATAATATACATGAACTTATATGTTCAGTAGTATTAAGAATAAATGATAATGTGCAATGCATAATTTTCATGATTTATGTACAATGTACAGGTTAATTAATATGACAAATAAATGGTATGAACCGTCATAAAACAAATGGGTGAATGGCATAAATTGTCATAATTATTGTTTTATTTATTTTAAAAATGTACACATACGTGTATATGTATTTATCGGTGGAAAAATATGTGGTATTATGTCTAAAGTGCCAAATCCGCGAAATGAATAAATTTCATGATTGCCGAGTACGAGAAATCGCTCGCATGGACACTGGGAAAGCCAGTGAAGCACTGGGAAATGGGGTGAAAAATCCCAAGAAATCCGTAAAAGTTGAAGAGAAATTGCTCGCATGAAAACTGGTGCTTGCACCACCCTGGAAACTGGGAAAGCCAGTAAATGGTAAAGCTGGGAAAGCCAGTGAAATGGGGGAAAAAACTAAAAACGCCAGTGAATACCGGGAAATCCGCAAGGCTATGATAATGCTGACAAAAGCGGATTCTCGGGAGGAACATTTCCCGCGCTTAATGTCGGTGAAGCAAGCATGTGCGCAGGTGACATGCAGTTGTTTAATTTAGGTTAAGTGATGTGACAGATAAGTATAAACTATCGGTATGTCATGTAACAAGTAAGTGAAATACTTACATGTCGTCGGGTACATACTATTATACTAAGAGGTGAGTTTCTAAAAAAAAATTCGGAAAAGATTTTCCGAACATAGTATAAACTATCGGTATGTCATGTAACAAGTAAGTGAAATACTTACATGTCGTCGGGAACACTCTATTATACTAAGAGGTGAGTTCTAAAAAATTTCGGAAAAGATTTTCCGAACATAGTATAAACTATCGGTATGTCATGTAACAAGTAAGTGAAATACATGTCGTCGGGTACACTCTATTATACTAAGAGGTGAGTTTTTTAAAAAATTTCGGAAAAGATTTTCCGAACATACTTTCAGGAAATAACTGATACAACTTGAACTCTTAGTTCAGTTATACTGAGTAATGTAAAGGACTTAAAATTACATAGTGCAGATTTGATAAGTGGAAAAAACTTCAGTGATGAACTGATATAACAAGTTGTACTCTATAATATCATAGAGTTTTATATGCAAGATTACATTGTGTACATAACATGGTAGATGTATATATATATACAGTTGATCAACATATAGGAACATTGTTTTTTATAACAATGTACATGTAAGCCGCAATATTCAGTGATGTTAAATAATGACTGTGTGAAGCTCTAAAATCTCGTGGAAACCTAAGTATCACCTGGTTTGATAAAATTGTATAATTAATCGAGACTTGATGAAGATTGATTATAATTTTATCAAACCGGTGATTACTTAGGGTTTACACGCCCACCCAATTACTAGTATATATATAATATATATATATTTATATATATAATTGTTGCAATTTACCCACCCTTATTCAACACAGTCATTATTAATTCTCTAAAGAATGACCTTGACCTTCACGCATCGTTCTCTCGTGTAAACCCTAAGTAATCACCGGTTTGATAAAATTATAATCAATCTTCATCAAGTCTCGATTAATTATACAATTAATTGATACAAACAATGGATGAATAAAGATATACATACAGAAAAGGAATATGTTTTTGAAAAAAAATAAAAAAAATTCAATCATTATAATTCAATTCGAGACTTAAACTTAAATCAGCATAATATGTAACATGTGTTACAATGATACATGCGACGGGTTCATGTATACATACTGATTTTTCATTTTCAATTCTTGAAAAAAGGAACATGTCTTTTAAAGCAAAGAAAATCACTGTAAATGAAAAATAAGCATACAATTTGTACATCTGAATACTTATTTTTAATCAACTTGCAGTGATTTTTTTGCTTTAAAATGTGTTTTGTCAGTATGCCATATATGGTAAAAAGGCACGATGACGTCATTGTTCAAAGATGGCCACCTCCATTTATGTTCTTTGCACAGTTTCAATAGGTTAATATTTTTCATCACATTTTGATAATTCTTTCAGTTTTTTTTCAAGATTTTCAGAGCCCTTAAAAAACAAATTGTGTTTTAAAATAGTGCATCAACCCTTTTTATATAACGCTGAAAGGAGTTAAACAACAGTCGCTTTGAAAAAGACTACCATCCACCTTAACTGGTGACCTACTCTATGACCGGTCTGCCAGAAAAAGATCAAAATGTGATTACACCATCAGAGGTAGGTTTAATTTGTATTGTTTTTCTTTATTCTGGAATATAAATTTATTATGGCATGGGGTTAATATCGCCTTCAGGCTTGACAGCAAACATCCAGTCATATCACGACTATATATGTCTACTTAGTGCAAGTAGTAAGCTAGTAAGTATAGAAGAATGGAGAGAAACAGTGTTATAGTATATGTATAGAGTAAAGGGAAGTCCAGAATGATGATTTTGTTCGGATTTTTTTTTTTTATATTATTATTCTGTGCGTAAATTCCGCTCAACTATCGTGTCAGATTTACATTATTCATCGTTTTTATAACAATTTGTGTAATTGTTTACTGAAGTTGTTGTTAAGAGTGTCGTTCAAAACTGTTTAAATTGAGAGAAAACAAGTATGAAAGGAGAAATTTGGATAGCGTCGAACACGGTAAATACAAACAATATTGCAGTCTTGGTTTGATTGAGACTGTTCATGAATGGTAGTGGAAAGTGCTTGCTGCCGTTCACGTCCTCTAGCCCCGGGTTTAAATTGAGAAGTCACTCAAAACTAAAATTTCAGTTCCTTATGTGAATAGTTCCAAAATATATTGATCCTAAACTAAGTAGGGTTCCTGGTTATACAAATCATGTGATCTGTTTCAGATTGTAGAAGTCTACCAGCTTAATGAAATACCGGTTGTCAGAGTATGCGGAGATCATGTTTATACATTTCGGCTTGTTTCTGTGTTGCGGCAAAAGTATAATTGTTTTTGCTTTAAGAAAACTTCATACCAAGTTTATGAGATCCATGTCAGCAACCAATGTTGCCCACCAGCAATAGCGCAGCTTTATGAGTTTGTCAATGGTATCCATCCATATCAGACCTTAACAGAATGTTTAAAAATAGGCTTAGATACAATATATGAAAGTTTAATATGACTACCAGAAGACACAAGCTGCAAACATCGTATGGTAACTTGGATATGGCAGATCATGTCAGCAGTGACTGGATAGCTGCAGAAGATGTCATGGTGGCCTTGAAAAGTGAACAGGTACTTGGTTTATCTTTTCACTTTTAAACATTAACAGACTATATTAAACGTATGGTCCATGCAAGAAAAAATCGCAATAACAGAAATCAAAGGTATATTTATGGTGCAGTCTGCATAGAATGGCATACTCTTAGGGAACTGACTGTCCGTCGGCAGAGATGGCGTCCCACTTTCATTTCCAGTCAATAACTTTTAAACGATTAACCCACCAATTTTATAGCTATGTTGACCTTTATGAGAAGATGACCTCTATCAATTTTGGGGGTCGAAGGTCAAGGTCACTGTGATCCGATAATGAAAAAAAAGCAGATGAACATGCCTTCTTAGGATACATGGTTTCTCCAAACACCAGAAATAGCAGGAATTTAAGGGGGTATATTTTAATGTCTTTCTTTATATATTTCATAAATTAGTGGACAGATTCAGATTTCTTTTGCATAAATGCTTATCACACCAAGACAACATGAAGGCTCAAATATCATATACTACAAAGAACAGTAATAATTTCTACTGTTTAACTAATGCCTGTTTGTATAGTTTCCCCGACAGCCTTTTCCCAAAGTCAAATAAAAACATCTACATTAAAACCAACTACAACTTAAAGAATTACCATTAACTGTATAGGCTAGCCCTAATATAAATGACCATTTATTTGCATTTGTAAACTGTCATAACCCTTCTTGTTTACTAACACACTTTTATTTCAGACCATGTTGTGAAATTTTTGTAACACATACTTTTCATCACTAAAATGAAATTTAGTTTTAACAAATTAATTTCTCTTTTTTGTTTGGTTAATTCATAAAGGTGTTTCCACATTCTGGTGGATTTTGGTAAAAACCTTGCTAATAATGAAGATATTATTAACTGAAAATCGGACTCACGGACGGAGGAACATTCTGGTGGATTTTGGTAAAAACCCTGCTAGTAACGAAGATATTATTAAATGAAAATCGGGCTCACGGACTAACAGACGGACGAACAAACAAACTGACACACATACACCTGGAAGGCAATGTGGTCGTTAAGGCTAGATCCGTAAACGGGCTCGACAAAAACTCGATGTCTGCAGATATAAGGTCAATGGCAGGATTAGGCGATCCAGCTAAGATGCATAACCAAAATGCAAATGAATGCATGAACAGCATCGTTAAGCGGGGTCTGAAGTGGACAAGATTAAATCCCAAAGAAGCTGCTGCACATTCGTTTCATACAGTTAGGAGGCAGCTCAAGGAAGCAAAACTATCCATGAATGGAAGAGTCAATGGCAGGATTGGGCTATCCAGCTAAGATGCATAACCAAAATGCAAATGAATGCATGAACAGCATCGTTAAGCGGGGTCTGAAGTGGACAAGATTAAATCCCAAAGAAGCTGCTGCACATTCGTTTCATACAGTTAGGAGGCAGCTCAAGGAAGCAAAACTATGCATGAATGGAGGGTCAATGGCAGGATTGGGCTATCCAACTAAGATGCATAACCAAAATGCAAATGAATGCATGAACAGCATCGTTAAGCGGGGTCTGAAGTGGACAAGATTAAATCCCAAAGAATCTGCTGCAGATTTGTTTCATACAGTTAGGAGGCAGCTCAAGGAAGCAAAACTATCCATGAATGGAAGAGGGAATATAAACTGTTGCCATTGTATAAAGGCCTGGAAATGGATGATTCAACTTACTATAAAATGTCAAAATTTCAAAAATGAAGCAATGGAAAAAAAGCTGTGTTTTTTTTAATTCTGCAGTAAAGGGAAAAGAAGTGTTATGAAGAATGTAGTGACAAGGGCACAACATTTCAAGATAACCTGTCTGTGTCTCGTAATCGTGTAAATGTGTCCTATAAATCTTTCTGGATATGTTTGCAAAAGCTGCTAACATGTGTTCATCTCAAGGTCAAACTGTTAAAGCACCAATAAATAGTCCTAATGCAACTATATATTATGAGGAAAGTACAGGCAATCCAGAAACACCTCACTACGTTAGAATAATTGGGTAAATGGCCAGTTGTCTTGTGACAAAAAATGTTTGCCTTGCTGTACTTTTAAAATATGTTCACATGTATTCGGCTGTAGGACTCTTAAATGTGAAATAGATCGGAAATCTCTGGAAGGCCTTCTTATCCGGTTCACGCATTGCATCAGTAATCTCTAAAATGTCTCTCACTGATTCGTTAAATGAAGTTCATGAAAGAGTACAGACCTTGACATGCAAAGAGCCAAATAAAAACGAAAAAACACTTAAAGACCTTCAAGCAAACAAAAACTGAAATTGAATCTATTGCACGACTTGTCGACCTGATACCAAGACCAGGTGTAACAGAAACTAAAGAAAATCCCTGTATCTTCAATGTTAGTGTTTGTTTGGTTGCGAACAAATATGACAAAGTCTGCAAGAAAAATAAAGTTGTACTGCACAAACAAAAAGCAAAATCAGTAAGAGACCAATGTAAACATAGGGGAAATCGACTCCGAAAACAGTCTACACGACTTGGAATCTAGGAAAGGAAAACAATAACAAATAAGTAAGGAAAATCAGTTATGAAGAAACAGAACTTAGACCTGTAGTTTCTGGAAATGATGTTATTAGTTGACCAACACTCTGTGTTGTCAATGGACATTTGGGAAACAGCACTAACTCTATTAATCAGAAACATAAAGCTGATGCAGGGTACATAATGTCTAGTGTTACTTTAAATAGGGACTTAGTTTCTATACAGACCTTGGCATGATGTAATATGCTTCATACCGTATTATATCAACATGTGCATCTCCTCTGTATATAGTGTCAGTCAGTCTGGCTGAAACTCATTCATTATAATGCAGACTATCTTCGGTGTGATTGTGGACAAATATACTTCTCAAAGCAAACTTTTATTAGGCACCAGAAAGTAAAACTGTGGTGAAAAGATGCAGCACATAAGTCCAGAAACCATCGACATCCAAATGCTCTTTGGAAGATTTAGTGAACAGTCAAAAGCAGGCAACAGTCGTGTCTACCGTATATATAATTTAGATGAGATCTCGGAGAACTGAGACCGATATACATCAATGCCAAGTCCACCACGTAAAAGAAAAACGGAAGTAGTAACCAATGCATGGGAATGAAATGATAACGTTGATGTGCTGACAAAACGTGTTAATCAACTGGAACAAAAATTCAACTTAATGAAAAAGGACGCGACTAGCCAGTTTGATTTACTGCAGACGATCGTAATTAATAGAATCGATAATGCTTACATGCAGCAACAAAATTATCAAAATCAGCTGGCGGAGTGTATACAAAACGGTATCCAGGGCCATATAGACAGGTTAATAGCGGAAGTGAACTCAGTTTGTCAGGTTCCACAAGACCTTCTAAAGTCTATTGCAGATTTGAACAGTTCAGTTCTAGCAACATTTAAATAGGTAAAGCAAATTAAGTACATGCATTTCTGTGATCCATGGATGATTCATTTGAATGACATGTATATTCAGTTGATTGTGGATATTGTGTGATATATTTAATGATGTAACTCTAGGAATTTAAACGTATTTCAAGAATAAATTTGAGAAATGTCAATATAGTGACAATATCAACTGTTTCCTCTTGGTTTCATCAAGTTGTCACTAATCTGGATTTAAGTGTGAATTTATGGATAGTGATTCCAAATTGTATTAAATGTGGATCATATAATACTGACCCCATGTATGGATTTATATGAATGGCCAATGGCTCATCATCCTTTGTAATTCTGTAAATTGGAATGTAGTATCATGTCACCCGACACATTCAACTTCGTATCGAGACTACCGGTTCCCCATTTAACTACGTGAATAAGCTCTTGGTGTCACATAGGCCAAGAAGTGGAAGTCACAGTGTGTGTGTGTGACCCATCACTATCGCCGCTATTTCCATCAAATGTAAAGGGTCACGAGAGAGGATGATATATGTGATGATGAATGGCAAAAACTTATATCTGTGCCATACATTGATACAGCTACGAGACATGTCCGAAAAATTGCCTTGTCATTGCACTTGGCATTCTTCGTAGTTTTCTCACGTTGGTCAACTAAAAACAAATGCAATAATATATCAAGTATTAATGAACTGCTTGAAATATTACGAAGTCAAGGTCACAGGCTTCCTAAAGATGTTAGAAAGGTAATACAAACTCCAAACAAAAAATCAAGCAGAAGATAAATGTGGAGGGAAATGTTAATACCTCAGTATAGATAATGGGATTTCAAAACTATTTTTACAGGATCCGATGTTTGTTGAAAAAACAAGATCACATAGATATACTTATAAATATTGATTATACAGGGGTGTAAAATTATTTTAGAAGTAGCTCGCCCTATAGGACTAGTAGATGGAATAAGCTACTCGCAGGGGTAAAAGTTTGAAAACTCCAAAATACTGAAAATAGGGTGGTTCTCACTAAAAGTGTTACTTTTGGAGTACATAATATAAGAGAAATATTTTCAAAAATACTGAATTCAGTATTAATACTGAAAACTTTTACCCCTGTACTCGCCCTTAACAACTTCCCACTTGCCGTTACCTAAATGCAATTTACAACGTTACATTGAATTCAAAACTATATATTCTTTTCATGAATGTTACCTCTTTTATTCGTCCAATTTTTGAGAAAAAACAAGAGGTCACTGACCTTGAAGCTCTACTGATAGATTTTGATAGCTAGGTGAAGTGAAGTTTCATAAAAATTGTCAAGTAGTTTCAGAGGAGTAGTCGCTACAAGTTGAAGTTTTTACTATATAACTCTAGGTAAAAAAAGATGGCCACTGGCAGCCATGTTTAATGTCGAATCAAAATAATTTTTGACAAGGATCAACATCTTGTCATGCTGATCATTTCAGAAAAAGTCCCATATCAATATCACTTACAGTGTTCAAGAAGTAGTCGCTACAAACTTGTTTTTAAAAATCTATGTTTAGCTGTGGTGGCCATCTTGAATTTCCAGCCAACCTGAAATTGTGCTAGGATCAACTAGACATCAAAAGCAACATTCCTGTGAAGTTTCATGAAAATCCGTCTAGTGGTTTCAGAGGAGTAGTCACTACACATTTTTACTATACAAACTCTTATGTAAACAAAGATGGCCACTGGCAGCCATGTTTAACGTCGAATCAAAATAATGTTTGACTAGGATCAACATAATGTCATGCTGATCATTTTAGAAAAAGTCCCATATCAATATCACTTATAGTTTTCAAGAAGTAGTCGCTACAAACTTATTTTTTAAAAATCTATTTTTAGCTGTGGCGGCCATCTTAAATTTCTGGCCGACCTGAAATTTTGCTACGATCAATTGGACATCAAGAGCAACATTCCTGTAAAGTTTCATGAAAATCCGCCAAGTAGTTTCAGAGGAGTAGTCGCTACAAGTGTTTACTATATAACTCTATGTAAACAAAGATGGCCACTGGCAGCCATGTTTAACGTCGAATCAAAACGATTTTTGACAAGGACCAACATCATGTCATGCTGATCATTTTAGAAAAAGTCCCATATCAATATCACTTATACTTTTCAAGGAGTAGTCGCTACAAACTTGTATTTTAAAAATCTATTTTTAGCTTTGGCGGCCATCTTGGATTTTGCATCAACATGAATTTTTGCTAGGATCAACTAGACTTCATGGGCAACATTTCTGTAAAGTTTCATGAATATCCATCCAGTAGTTTCAGAGGGGTAGTCGCTACAAGTTTTTACTATATAAATCTATGTAAACAAAGATGGCCGCTAGCGGCCATGTTTAAAGTCGCATCGAAATAAATTTCGACAAGGATCAACATCATGTCATGCTGATCATTTTAGAAAACGTCCCATATCAATATCACTTACAGTTTTCAAGAAGTAGTCGCTACAAATTTATTTATTTTAAATCTATTTTTAGCCGTGGCGGCCATCTTGAATTTCCGGCCAGCCTGAAATTTTTCTAGGATCAACTAGACATCAAGAGCAACATTCCTGTGAAGTTTCATGGACATCCGTCAAGTAGTTTCAGAGGAGTAGTCGCTACAAGTTTTTACTATATAACTCTATGTAAACAAAGATGGCCACTGGCAGCCATGTTTAACGTCGAATCAAAACGATTTTTGACAAGGACCAACATCATGTCATGCTGATGATTTTAGAAAAAGTCCCATATCAATATCACTTATAGTTTTCAAGGAGTAGTCGCTACAAACTTGTATTTTAAAAATCTATTTTTAGCTTTGGCGGCCATCTTGGATTGTGCATCAACATGAATTTTTGCTAGGATCAACTAGACTTCATGGGCAACATTTCTGTAAAGTTTCATGAATATCCATCCAGTAGTTTCAGAGGAGTAGTCGCTACAAGTTTTTACTATATAAATCTATGTAAACAAAGATGGCTGCTAGCGGCCATGTTTAAAGTCGCATCGAAATAAATTCCGATAAGGATCAACATCATGTCATGCTGATCATTTTAGAAAAAGTCCCATATCAATATCACTTATAGTTTTCAAGAAGTAGTCGCTACAAACTTGAATTTAAAAAATCTATTTTTAGCTTTGGCGGCCATCTTGGATTTCACATCAACATGAATTTTTGCTAGGATCAACTAGACTTCATGGGCAACATTTCTGTAAAGTTTTATGAATATCCATCCAGTAGTTTCAGAGGAGTAGTCGCTACAAATAAAAGTTAACGGACGGACAGACGGACGGACAGACGGACGACGGACGCCGCACCACGGCATAAGCTCTGCTGATCTCTGATCAGTAGAGCTAAAAACGATATAAAATGGGTTTGTTTTTACCATATCGCGTGATATTAGCCGGTGTCGATGTAAACAAATGCATCGGGGGTGAACTTCAGACTGCTTACCAGTTACCAGCTTACCTTCATTGTGGCATATATGTATATCGACTTTTCAGCGAAGAAACACAATGAAACTGTCTACCATAATTGCCTAGCAACGGACGAGCACTTGCTAATCTCACAACCGGTTAATTTAAATCTTATTTCAATCGTTTTCTTCTTCTAAAAGTCTGAAAATATCAGACGCCCTGTCGCTAAATTCTTCCTCACCCGGACGGCAGTACCACTCGCCATGGCGAGCGGGCGAGTGAAATTTTACACCCCTGTTATATACAATTATTTAAGTCACCTGTAACTCAGTCATGTTATGTAGTTTCAGCAAATGCTATCCTTTCTATGTAGCACTATATTTTGGTGATGGAAAACCAAATTCACTTCCTGGCTTTCACGAGGATTTTCTGAATGAATTTCCGCAAATAAGTGAAAACGGTCTATGCACTCATCAAAAGAAATCGTTACAGTTAAGTCTTAAAACATTTATTTGCAATTGTGATGCACAAGCAAGGACTTTTTTAAAATGCATCAGTTACTTTGCTTGTGAGAGAAGTTCTATCAAAGGCTACTGGAAAAATAATCGGATAATTTTACATGCAGTTGAAAACTTTCTAGAAAGAACAAGTACTGAGGTTTTGGCAAGCAACAACGATGAACATCAAACTGGTGTATCTCCGCTTTCCAACTTTGGAATTGTGTTAAAAGAGTTTGTTTGCATCTACTTTGTCTTGGTGTATTAATTGTGTTTGATTGTATTGAACTGCAATTCAGTCAGTTGTAAGGTAAAGCTTTTCCTCAGCCAATGTACGCACATAACACTTATCTACAAGTTTAATATATACAGGTGGGATTTCCTGACCACCCACACTAATAAAGTTGGTTCCTAAAGGGAACAGACAATTTACACATGACATGCATAGATTCAGAAATCATTGCAAAATGCGCAAGATGATAAGCATTTGTTATCTTCATTTGGTTTCTCTAAATTCAAAGTCCCACCCCTGTTGCATAGAAACACACCCCACGCAACTGGTGATGAGTCATTCAAAATTAGAGAAATTCTGGATGATACTTTGAAGAAAATGGGTTACGAAATAGATACAAGAAAATGAGTCAATCGCATTTTTTGTGGACCAGACAACATAGAAAAGAAGAGCCTTCACAATAATTTTCAGTGCATATCAGGATACTGGTTTAGTTCAAGACAACCTGTGAAATTTATGAGAGATGATAACCAAGATGATTGAAGGAAATTGTTTTTTGTGCAAAACAATGATATTGCATCAAGCTAAGTCAGTCAGACACATTGCCACATCCCCTCATTTCGCATTTCTGGTTGTATTCTATAAATCACTTGAGATGGATGAAAAGAAAGTTTCTGGAATGACATGTAAACAGTTGAAGCCTTTGAATTAGCCGAAAACTGGTCAACCCAGTTTGAAGATTACATCAAGAATGGTTCCAAACAAGATGTTATCTTTGCTCTCCATATTGGTATGATGCATCATTGTGTTATCCCCAGGAGCAAGCTCAAATGCTTCTTCACAGCCGCCAATACTGCAAGGGTTCATTTGTGAGGCCTGTATTCTGTATTTAGTCAGATAGTACCTGAATTACAAGGCTCTTTTGTTGCTCTCCAATATGCTTTTGGAGCAAGATTCAAGGTAATGAACTCAACTAAAACTTATTTGGCATAACTGGAGAACATAAAACTACAATCTAGAAAACAAGTTGTGGAATATGTGTGAAAAAGGGATACCCTACAGCGGCTGAATCGACACTAAAGGGCTAAATGACCAACAGGTAACAGTGACAGAGGCATGAAATATTCTACTTCAGTTGATGCAGCTGGAGAAAACATGGATACACATTTCAGTTTAAAGGATTGGTCAAGAGGACCATTTAAAGTCTGAATGTTGCGGCAGCAAACTAGAGCTGAGCCAAATAAGTTTGTTAATCACATGCAGCTGAAGGACTTCCGTGAAGACATACCAGAAAGGAGATGACAAAATAGTCAATGATAATAGGAGAGGTGGATTCAAGCGGCATGACATTTCCATAGTGGAATGCTACAAGTGTCATATTCTTGGACATTATGCAAGTGCATGCCCCCGACAAGAAAAGTGGGATTTGAAAAAGGGAAACTAGGAAGGATTGAGGCAATGGCCATGCTTTGGTCCAACACAAACTGTGTGAGTTGTTAAGATTTGGAAAGTATTGATATTAACCTTTCCATACCAGAGAAGACAGTTCAAGACCTGCTACTGACTCTTGATTTAATAATTAATATTCTACCGCATATTAGCAAAACGTACTGGCAGAGTAATTTCAATGATTTATGACAAGGTCATTATACGTATATATCTCCTTGGGATCACTTATTTAAATTAAACAGTGACGATCCCTGTATACCTAGGTTGATGGTCGAAGGTAAGATGCGATGGTAATATGGCCCTAACAGGAACCGTACCGTACTATATTGAGGAATTGCTATTTTGGTAGAATAACCTAGACAATCTGAACATCCGAAAACTGGGTAATGTTTCTCGCTGCCAGACTATAGTTTATTCAGATGACAGCAACAGAGCATGCGGAGCGTCAATTCAATCTTCCACAAAGCATGGTCAAGACACCAGACAAGTCCAATACCACTTCAACTTCCGCATTGATGATAGCTCTTCTGAAAGCTCTTCTGAAGGCGATAAACTAGAATCTTCTGACATTTCCATAGTGGAATGCTACAAGTGTCATATTCTTGGACATTATGCAAGTGCATGCCCCCGACAAGAAAAGAGGGAAACTAGGAAGGATTGAGGCAATGGCCCTGCTTTGGTCCAACACAAACTGTGCGAGTTGTTAAGATTTGTTTTAGTGATGTACATAATGGAATGACGATTTTACTGCCGATCAAAAGAAGGAGTTTTATTTAGACACACGTGCTGCTGCGACTGCTTTGTCTTCCAACAAATGGCATATGTTGGACGGAAGATGCTTATATCGACACAGAAGTGTTGGTCAAATATACATAAGTGATGGTCAAGAAAGGCTTACCAGTAGTCTAATCAACTTGTATATAGATACCACTGTGAAAACAGCCTAATAGGATCTATTGCTACTGAATGGGAGATTTCAGGTCTATGGCTAAGTTTTTTAGGTCTATTATATAATTAATTGTCTACTTCAGGTTAGTTAATGTAAACATTTCTGGAGAAGGTCAGAGATTTCAGGTTCATTACATAATTTTGTCAGGTACATTAGTATATATAGTGGGGTAAATTAGAGACAAATGGAAGATACTAAGGTTTTGGCATCTTAAGTGCTAGTTTAGGCTGTTAAACAGACAAACACTGTTTCATTTTTGAATATCCAGAATATTTTGAAAGCATTGACATCATAACAGATGCAGACATCGGACAAGAAAAAACAGTGCATTTTCTGATGTCATCGCATTAGGCGGAATTACAAGGTTATTTCTGCACAGACAATAACAAAGACAGATGAGCCATTAAGTCAACGTCATGAACTAAATGGGTTAAACGTATGTATCAAGACTTTTATTGTAAACATATTAAAATAAGAATTCATGGACATGACAGGAACTCATCTGTAAACAAATACCTATCAAGTTAACTCAAGGAGGTGAAAAATGCCAATGATACCTGGCACGCAGCTAAAGGTATTGCAAAAGCTATGAAAGCTATCACAAGTGGACTGAAGAAGAGCTTGGGGATTACATAGGCATGAATAATTGGCTAACAAAGGTGCTGCTATCAAAACTGCAACGTATCATGCGATGAAGCACTGCAATGGTTCTCCAAGCAAATTAAGAGAGTTGCTTGACAATATTCCAGAGCACTATAAAGGGAATCATTCAAATTGTGCAGCTGATTCAAAATGTCAGTTGGAAGGAGAACTTTATGAATGCTGTAAGTGCACATTAAAGGACCCTGTAGCAATAGCTTACTCTCCAAGGCAATACAGAAGTTACAGATTTACAGAACACCAGAAGACTTCATAAATTGTATTGACACACAATATGTGGAGTCGTATAACAATGCCATGTTAATATACCATGATAAACGAATAACTTTCGGTGAAAAAGAATACAAAAGAAGGACAAACATGTCAATTTGTGACTGGAATGAAAATGTTGACAGAGATTGTTCTTCTGTTGTTTTGTGGGAAGATGTGAAGAATCCACGAAGAAGGATGAGTCACAAAAACTTAAAAGCAAAAACATTTACATTTGTCAGTGACATATGGAATAAAGTTATGGCAACATTTTACAAAAAAAATATTTCTATTTTGTCTTACTGTTGTTTTTATTATTTATTTATATACGGTATATCAATTCTAGAATGACCAATGAGTCACCATGTTGCTAAAGTTGGTAAAATTAGTCTACCTAATAAATAAAATGTAACATAAATGTTACTGCATTTAACTATAAGATGGTTATGCCCCTTTAATAGATACATATTAAAAATGCAGACTAAATACATACAACACACTACACAGACGATTGTGAAGTTTTTGGTATAATACACAATATAAAGAGTTCATTTTATATTGCAAGCTATTTTACTATTTATTCAACTTTACAGGTATCTACATTATTTTGTCAGATATCTACTATTCTGTATCAGATATCTACATTTCTCGTATTAATATTTTAATTCAGATATTTACTATATTCACTATAATTTTTAAGATATATGATATCTACATTAATAATTCAGACCAAACGTTTAAAAGGTATCTGAATTACAAATCTCATTTATTAATGACGATATCTGACATACTTTATAAGATATCTTCTTAATTAGTATATATCTACAAGTATATAAAATATCTTATATCTGCATATCTACTTTAATGTAGATATCTGTAACATTAAATAAACAGTAAAATAGTTTGCCATATAATTATTGATCAATTATTATGAACACACATAAAACTATAACTTATACAATATTATAACAAGATCAGCTGTCGTGGCTAAAAATTTTTTGGTCCAATGAAGAGCCCAGCCGTATTTATTCTGTTGTGGCGATTTGCATACTGATTAAAAGTGTAGTAACAAATAAAAACTATTAAGTAGTATGTATTATTTACATATATGTGATCAAATATAAGTTCATATATTCTTGTTTTAAGGTTACAGACACAAGATCCAGAATGTTACGATACAGATGTACTAGACACAGAAACTACCATTCAAGGGGATTCCAAACTGGCGAAACTAAAGGAAGAACTATGTAGAAAGACTGATGAATGTGATAGTCTCAATAAACAGTTGGCTTCAGAATGTTTTCTAGTGTCTAGATTTTCAAGAGATGACAAACTAATTCAATTTACAGTGGTTTTCCTTCATAAATAATATTTCTGTCATTTTTTGAATGTATTGAAACATCTGCGACGAAAATGCAAAGCAAATATTATCAAAGTGGCGAAACTATAAACCTTTCAGGAAGAAAGAGGAATATACTCTTAATAGATGAATTGTTTATGTTTCTCTGTAGATTGCGTGTTGGGTTGATTGAGCAAGACTTGAGTGTTCGGTTTAATTGCTCAGTTCCAACTGTGAGCCGCAAAATAGTAACATGGGTTAATTTCTTATATAGTTCTGGGTATAATTCCATTATGGCTTCCCAAAACCATTATCAATGAAAACATGCCCGACTGTTTTAAAGAATAAAGAACTAGAGTAATTATTGACTGTACAGAAATTAAAACTCAACAGCCATCCTCACTTGTATTAAATTCACAAATGTATTCAAACTACAAAAGCGCATGTACATTCAAGTGTCTTTTAGGCATTGCACCCCATGGCGCAGTCAGCTTTATTTCAGCATTATATACTGGGTTCATGTCCGATATTGAAATTATTAAACTATCTGGAATTCTAGATCTTTTAGAACCAGGGGATGATGAAATGGCCGATAAAGAGTTTACGTTATGAAAGATATTGGCCGAGAAGAATGTCATCTATAACATACCCCCATTTCTTAGTTCAAAAAAGAAGTTTACAAAAACTGAAATTAAAGAAACAGAACAAATAGCAAAACACCGAATACACATAGAACGTGTCAATCGTAGAATTAAAGAATTTCATCTCTTTGATACACCCATACCCATGTCCTTAACAGGGTCTGCAAATCAGCTATGGACAGTTGCTTGTATGCTGTCAAATTTTCGAGGCCATATTGTCCAAGCTTGGACAAAGAATGCAAATTGATCAATTGGAATAAATTCAATGAGATATGACTGTATAAACACACATTAACATTTAACTCAATAAATATCATAACCTCATATGACTGAAGCAAATTCAAATAAAATGTTTGAAGAAAAACGTGTCAATTTTGTCTTTAACATTGTTCCAAACATCCTGATTGAAATATATTGCTTCTATGTGATAATCGTTTTCACACCAAACAAAAAAGTCACACCATTCAAGTCCTGTCACTGCAAGCTGTGTCAGAACTTGATAATAATAATCATGGTTTCTTTTTAATTTAAAGTTTCCCATTTTGTCTTTAAATAGGCATGTTGCTTCTAGCACGCTTGAAACTTGTGGACACTTTATCTCCAGAAGCCCAAATGGTGGTGCTTTAGTTGGACAATATACCTTCCTGTCTGGACTGGCTGCAATATATGGTGCCCAGAAATTAACAACACCAGAGGGATAAAGATAGACTTTGTCATCCATTACGCTAGCATATTTCTTGGCAGCTAATGGCTCCGAGACAATTCCTCTCCTCATAGCAGCATTTGTTACGTGTCTGGTGGACTGCAGTTGTATGGCCAAACTTTCATCATCTTTTCTCCTTTTAAAAATCTTCCAATTTGAGAGGCTGTTACTCTGTGTCGTCTGATCTTATAAAACAGTGGACTTCGACTCTGTAGTCTTGTTCTCTCTTCAAACTTGTTAATATCAGACAAACTCAGAGTAAGACCCTCTCTCTTGATCTGTTTTTGCAATGATAATGTTGCATTGTAATTATGTTGCATGTAACATTGCACTGGCAGGTCGGGAAATCCAACTCCATCAACAATGTTCATAATATAGTCATCATGTACTTTTTGTACCATCTCAGCCTCGTTCTGGTTATCTAATAACATATTCATGAGATAATATTAAGAAGGGCCTATTATCACCATGTGTCTGCTACTACAGTATAAATTCCTGACAGATCACTTCAGATTGCAATGGCATACACTGAAACATGGCTTGGCCTAACTAGCCTGGCCTCATTGGCCTGGCCTGGCCTAAAACTTGTTTACCTTAATTGTTATTGTTCCAGGTCATTGTCCTTAGTCAGGTCGATTGACCAACTTCACAATGAGGGGCATTCACAAAGGTCTAAACTTCAGATAACTATATTTGATTGCATTGAATTAGCATTGGTTATGCTATGTCAGTGCTTAACGTGTAGAAGGAAGGAACATAAACTTGTGCAAATGGGAATACAATAATATATAAGGATGATATGAATAATAAAATAAATTAATGTTTGATATTGATAATACGATTGAGTGGTTTATAAATGAATGGCAGGATATACAACAATATATTAATGCAATGATAATGATTCATTAAATAAGTTAAGGATATGTTGGTACAATATGTTTGGAAAGGTGAGATGGTGGATGGATGGTAAATAAAATTGAATAGGTAGTGGGCAAATGGATAGGTGGATGGATGGTTGAAAGGGTGAGTGGTTCCATTTTGGTAGGGTGGATGGGTTGCTGAATGGTAGGATGTGTAGTGTAATATACTCTATATAGTATTTGATTGCATATATTACCTAAGGGGTTGGTAATACATACTTTTTATTGTATATATAAATGGGATTATATCATGGATATAATGACTGATGCATATAGATGGGCAGATGAAATGAACTTTAGTCAAATATTTATTAAGAGACCACTAATGGGACAAACAAATGCAGGTGCATTTTCAATAAACAAAAACACAATACACTTAATTGGGAACTCAAATGGTGTATAGTCTAAGAGCATGTGGTATTTTAATAGAGGCAGTGTTCACAATCAAATGTGCTTTTAATTATGATAGAAACTGATATCAACAGATGTTGGTTGATATGATCTTTTTTATTTCACTTTGAATTTGTTTTCCCGAACCACATTGATTACGTGAAAACTATAAGAGCTATCAGGTCAAACCTTAGCATAGCTGTCCTTTTACCTCAACAATGGGCATTTTTATATTCTGACATTAAAAACTGAATTTCAAGGTTTCCATATCTAAAATCTTTGAAAATGGTCCTTCGGTGACAATTTTCAACGTGCACAACTCATTTTACAAAATTTGGTTAGTTTGGCCTTCATTGTTTAGTCATAAAAGTAAATTATGCGAACCATATTTAAAAATAAGATTAATGTGGGATATAATGACCTTTGTGTCTTATTTAAATAGATTTTCACATGACCAAGACACGATGAAAAGTAGTAATAACCATTGGTTTATGCAACGTGTTGGTGGCAAATGTTAAACAGCACATGAAAGTTAGAATACTAGTCGACCTTAAAAACGAAGGTCAATATTAGATAGCTGTGATTTGCTTGAAGAGCCTTAAACAATGAAAATATTTAAGTGTTTAAAAGCGTGTCCTGTTGCTATCATATTGCTTTACCAAATAACTATTTGGCTGAATTATAATCACCTTGTAACTCTAAATGTAGTTCAAGGTGATGGGACATTAATGGGTTCTGTCTGGTCAGATCAGGGTCAGCTCCCTAGAATTGTAAACAAGTTACAATAATGAATGATTGCTGGGATCATCAAACCACTATTAAATCCGAGTTCTTTATTTTTCTAAAGCATGTACATTTAAACTTTATTTCAGAGTGATTTTGCATATATTGTTTTCTTTTAGAAAACTATGGAATCTTTAATTAAATAACTGTTTAGGGAAAAATTATATCAATTATGTTGATAGTAATGAGAGAAAAAATGAGTTTTGTTTTGTCTATAAGATTCCATATTTCAAAACTATTTTAGAACAGGGTCTGCCGCTCTGGTCTACCAATGGCACCACTGAGCCAATTTATGATTTTCAGTAAAATAATATTTTTTAAGTCAACAAAATGCAACATTTACTTGTCTCTACCCTTGTTGGGAGCAACTGTTGATTATATGTCTATGCAAAACATTGTAACCCTGGGGCAGGCCAGGTTTGACCCTAGGGTCACCATTTGAACAAACTTGATAGAAGATCAAAAGCTGATGCTACATGTAATATATGAGAGCTATGTGCCTTGGGGTTTCAGAGAAAAAAAAGTGTTTTACCGATAAGTTGTTCAAAAAATCTGTTTTGTTGACCCTGGGAACTTCATTTGTACACTTTATATAGGAGGATTTCTTTTCTTCGAGTAGTGAGTTTCGAGTTGTAAAAAGTGAGTTTCTAGTCAGAAAAAGTGAGTTACTAGTCAGAAAAAGTGAGTTTCGAGTCAGAAAAAGTGAGTTTTGAGTTGAAAAAAGTGAGTTTCAATCAGAAAAAGTGAGTTTCGAGTTAGAAAAAGTGAGTTTCGAGTTGAAAAATGTGAGTTTCGGGTCAGAAAAAGTGAGTTACGAGTCAGAAAAAGTCAGAAAAAGTGAGTTTCGAGTCAGAAAAAGTGAGTTTCGAGTTAAAAAAAGTGAGTTTAAGAAAGTAGCAGAAGAAATGGTAGACATGAAACAAATTTATAATGCTAGGGAAGTGATAAAAAAGGATATTAATCCATTTGGAGAAAATTTTGATGCTCTTGGAATTTACAAAAAGAAATGTGATGAAAGAGACCCCTTTTATATTTACAAAATGAATAACAAGGCAATAAATGGAAACCCTTCATTTGTTTTTAAAGCCAGTCGAAGAGATGGCACATTTAGCTGTTGACCTCGATCAGAATGGAAATGGAATTCTAAAAAATGAATATGTTTATTTTGATGGAAAGCATGATAGAACACGGGGGTTCATTACAATCACCCTTTGGACTTTTCATCCAATAACGAGAAAGCTGGTGTGTTTGGCTATTATGGAAGCAGAAAATGAAAACACAGAATATTTGACAATATTTTGGAATACATTAAATGAAATGCTTCAAGATTATAAAAAAGACAAAAGTTACAAATTTAATCCTAGTGGATTTGTATGTGACGAAAACCATGCAAATTGGAAAAGCATTGAACAAGTTTTTGGAATAGATGCTCCTGAAAAAATAGTATCCTGTGAATTTCATTTCAAACAAAGTGTGCAGAGACACAGAAAAAAACTTGATACTGAAGCACAGTTATTTATTGAATTAGCAAATAGCCTTCTTGAATGCATCACTGTTTCTGAATTTGAAAAGATATCAAGTAGATTAAAAGACTTTGTTTCTGAACATCCTATTATTGAGCATTGGTATACTTGGTGGTATCAACGTCGAACCCACATTTTCAGAGCTTTTAAACCTCAATCTGCTCCATCCTCAAACTTAGCTGAAGTAGGGCATGCAAAATTACAAACAGTTGGAAGAAAAAAAATGTCTTTATTAGAGACCGCCAGGGAGGATGTTGTGCTTGCCATAAGACTCAAGGCAGAATTACAACTATTTGAATCAGGAAATGCCTGCGGTGGCAATGGGCCAAACGCATTAAATCGATGGCAAAAAGAACATCGCATAGGCATAAAAAGAGCGACTTCCTTCGCTAAAGAACTTGACAATGACATTCCCGTTTTGCCTGCCAAAAGAAAATACATTCCAAAAACTGGCAAACATAAGCCACCAGAGAGAAAATCAATACCTGACACATCATGGGCATTTCATCTAGTATTTTTTCACCAGGTTTTTAACTTGAAAGTTTGTTATGGTTGTGGCAATCATTTTAAAGAAAACCATAGAATCCCACCAAAAGATCTGATTTTGAATCACTTCTGCCATCGAACGTATCGCAATAAACAAGGTATAATGAAAAGAACCAAGGAACCAACTGCTGCCTACTTTCATTTAAAGTTAGACTGCACAAGAAAGGTTGTTCCTTTCATGGAAGTAAATGATGTACTGATTCATGATGAAATTAAAAAGCACCTCTCAAATGAACATAAAAGTCTGTTAGAAAAATTTGGAATATGTTCATTATAGTCAGTTAGCAGAAAAGTGTTCAAAATAAATGATGGTATTCCTCAATGTTCCTGTAGGGTTAAAGGGATTTGCGTGGTTTTATAAGGGGGAGGGGGTAAATTTTAATAAGTCCCCAAAACGTGTATAAAATATCCCAACTGGTCTAAAACTAGATATGGCAAAGACATTTTTTTCTGAACAAAAGCAGTCAAAATTAAGGGGTATTTGAACTTCTGTCCATTGGATAGAAATTATGCTCCTCTTTAATCTCATTGACTATGGGATTCGTTTAACCGATTTAAAAAACTCTTTGCAAATCTGAGATATCCAGCATCAATATTTGTCTCAAACTTACATTTTTTTAGCTTTTTATAAAAGTCATCATGCATGTCAAAATCAACTCTATTCCCTTTAACTCAGTATTGACAACTGGCATGCTATATTTCAGACAAATGTCAAAATTATAAACTCTATTATTGTTTGTTGATTTTTTCATGATAGCAAAAGTAGGAATACATAAACTAATAAAGAAGCAAATACAAGTCATACAACATGAGACCCTGATCGGATTAAAAACTAGAAATGTGTCACAGACATGGATGCACAAGCAACATGGGAATGGTCACAGTTTTGGTAATTGTTGAACTCAAAATAGGTAAACTGGACTGCATGGTTTATGAAGATCATTATAAGTAACTTACTTGCAAAGCTGAAGTATTTCATGAGATATTGATCTGAAAACAAATATTTTACTCAAAATAAGTGTATTGTAAGCGCACACTGTGACCTTGACCTTGACAGCAGCGACTTGGGTCTCAGGCAACACATATTTTTGTGGTTATTATGTATGCTAAAAGGCTTTTACATTGAATTTGTCAAAGTTCAATTGCATGCTTTGACCTTGACAAAGCGACTTTCGTGTGACACATCATACTTATGTGGTTATTACTAATGCGGAGTTATTTTAAAATCCAACCATGAATGACGATGTATTTGAGCGGACACAAACATAAGATTTTACATTAAATTTGTCAAAGTTCAATCACACGCTTGACATTGACAACAGTGACTCAAGACTTTCACGTGACACATACTCTTGTGGTTATTACTCATGTCAAGTCATTTTAAAATCCAACCATGTATGGCGATGTTATTGAGCAGAAATGAACATAGGCTTTTACATTGAATTTGTTAATGTTCAAATCGCAAACTGTGACCTTGACCCTGACAACACGACCTGAGTCTCACGCGACACATACTTATGTGGTTATTACTTATGCCAACTTGTTATAAAATCCAACTATGAATGACGATGTAATTGAGTGGACACGAACATAGGGTTTTACATTGAATGAAGTTCAGTCGCACTCTTGATCTTGACAACAGCGACTTGGGTCTTTCATACGACACATCAGACTCTTGTTGTTAATACTCATGTATTCAATCGCACGCTATGACCTTGACCTTGACAACAGTGACCCGGGTTTTTCACACTACGTATGGTTCTCTTGTGGTTATTACTCATGCCAAGTTATTTTAAAATCCGACCATGCATAGCGATGATATTGAGCGGACATGAACCAATGCGATTATGCGCGGACGGGCAACACTATATGCCCGTCGCCATTTCAAGGGGGAGGAGGGAAGGGCATAAAATACCCTTTTAGCCAATTTAATTGACACAATTAATTTACAATCGGTATAAACTATTAGGTTATATATTTAATTGACAAACCATTAATTAAGACATTGGCATTTGGAACCCAGATTTAGGCTATTTAGAAAATAAATGTCCTGTTTTTTGCAACAGCATTGTGTTATTTTACTTTGTGTTGTTTATTATTGTATATATTGACTATTACATCTGATAACAGTCATACGATGAAACTATTTTCATTTATAAAATGCATTTCATAGCATATTTGTATTTCACATGAAACTTTTTTTGTACACTTTCATATCAAGATCTATTTTGTTTCTTTACTCTAAGGAATAATCAAAACTAAGCCATCATCTACCTTTGATACAAAAGGGAAAAATATAAATGATATAATGATATATCTCTTATCTTTTTTTAAAGAATATTCACAATTGTCTCTTTCTGATTAAAGTTTGTCTTTTAGACTTCAGTGGGGCAAATTAATTCTTCTGAGTTTATTGTGTATTGTCTGACGTTTGTGCAGCAACAATATGTAGGGTCTAACAGGTTTTCATTCATTGACAAATATCTATTACAATCATGGTTTGCTTAATCCTTTTTGATGTTTCCTTGTTCATTGTTATGTTGTATTCTGTATATTTTTTAAATTTTGTATAAACTGTTTACAAATGTATTCTTTTCTATTTTAACTCTAAATATTGTGTAATTCTTTTGTAGTCTGATTACCATAATTTAGCAGCATTTTTTCGCGATCACTGCGTTCTAATGTATGGCTATGCTTGATATGGTTGATTTATATGCATGTGGTTGTTCACTATACTATTTCTTATTGGTTTCGATTTCGTAATAAGATTAACTTTAGTGTTCAGCTTCAATTTCTTAATAGTGTCACAGTCACATATTTGTACTATTCGTAAACATGATTCTTGATCACGTTGTATCAGCGTGTACATAATTATCTTTTATGATATGTTTATATATAATTACATTATGATTTTCAATTGCTGTAAATATGTTATACTCTCCACTAATGGAGGAATGAATAAAATTAATTTTGACTTGTCGATTTCATTCATACTATTGAAAAAGATACTAAATTGTGTATAGTTTGTGTTATTTTCTTTTATAATTTTTCAAATTTCTTATTTTTTTATGGCTCAACACTTGTTTTTTCAATTTTTGCCTTACTCATGACTATCGTTTGTGTATATTGAGGAATAAACCATAATAAAACAGTTGTCTCGTCATTTTATTGTGTAATGTAGGAATTCCAACAAAATAGCTTGTTATTAAAAGGGTTTATTTGATAAGTGTTGCACATATATAGAGAAATGCCGGATGAAAGTAAAAGAGTGCCGAACCAACTATATTATGAAAGCAAACACATAATGAAATAGTGATAAGACTTGCTTTCATATGATGCAAAGCACATACAAATATTTCTAATAATATCATAGAATAACAATAATGGTTCGAGTATTTATAAAGGAAAATAAAATGGTTTTAGTTTTGCAATAAATTAATAAATCAGAGTAATACTTATTTAGATATAAATCGCTAGCACGCTGGCAGAATGACATCCGGTCAAATTAATCAAGAGTGCGTTGAAATCTCTTACATTTTCACTTTTTCTAGAAATTGCCAATTTGTTCAGTCAGGGAGCCAATTTAAGCGACACGTTTGAATGGCAATGCCTGTATTATTATTATCATCATCATTTATATTTTATGTTTATTTTTTATTGACGTTATACGGTTGATCATTTAGGAAAATCATTTCGTTCATAGAACAAAAAAACACTATATTTTTCAAGTTATCATCTTGAGTGAGCAAATCATTTGAAATGGGCGAACTATTTGGAAACTGGTTATCTTATTTTCATCATAATTAAGCATGCCGAAAAACAGAAAACGACTTCTTTAGAATTTTACAGAATCTGAAGAAATAATCCGATTGGGAACCTTTAAGTGAATGTTTAATAGTTTACTTACTTATCAATATGTACACATAAAATCATTTTCATTCAGATTTGGTAAAGCCGATTTAATGGAAACTTTGAAAACAAATGATAAGTACATGAATTAAGTGGAAGAAAGAGAACTTACTCTTGAAGAACAAAATGATATGGAGGATATTTGTTGATATCGGTGTTAGATTGTATTTTTTCACGAGTTCGGATTCGGTCTTGGAAATTAAACTGGACTCCGGATTCGGTCCTAAAATTAAACTGGATTCCGTGGCAGCAAATTGGATTCCGGATTCCATACTAATTTAGTGTTTGGCCCACTTTTTCGTCCAGTCATCGGTCTGTGATTTTTAATTGGGATTATGAGATGTTTACAAGGCAGCATTATGTGAAGACCCCCAACCCGCCCCCTGTCCAAATGTTAATGGTACTTTTTGAAGCCGAAAGGGGAAAATTATCCCAGAGAAACTGCCATGGGCTCACGCCAAACTCGTAATTTTGAACCCAATTCCACACATGATGACCGATGAGATCCTAATGTGTGTGTCCCCCGTTCCTGAGGTAGGCACTAGTACTTACTACATTTCAGACATATGGAGCGAACCCACAACCTCTGGGTCGGTAAACTTGTGCCGTAGACCACTGAGCCACGGTGGCTCAACAGAACATATGCGTCGCCCGGGAACCGAACCCGGGTTGCAAGAATGGGATTCTTGCATGATACCACTACACCTGCGGCGCAAATGTTTGCCCTGCTTAATGGTGAAGAAAGCCTGGTTGCACTGCGCATGCTCAGACGTTTACGCTCAAGTTGAGAGCGTGGCAGTTCCTTGTCGGCATGTTTGATGTCCTTTCGGTAAAAGCCGCAAAACCTAATTAACTAAACGAAAAAGTGGACCAAACACTAGGAAGGTTAAAAAATTGTTTAAAACATTCTTTATAAATTCTTCTAAAACAATCTCTAATCTATACTTAGAGCTGGATTATGGGCCAAAATTAAACTGGATACCTGATTCCATAGGGTGGGGCGACACCCCCATAGACCTGAGGTTAACACTCTTGATCCCTAGTCCGCCTTATAATATTGAGTAAATTGATGGTACTTGGACCGTAAAATATTTACACGTAAAATAATGGTAATAAAATAGCATATAAATATATATTCACAAGTATAGTAATAACAAATTTTGTTAATGTACATATTTACATTTTAGACATTATAGAATGCATTCCATATTTTTGTGTATTAACTGCTACCCATTAAAGCTACTATATTTGGCTATATAAACTTTGATTATTAATTGCAACCTGTCATATTGTAATTTCTAAATAACGTCTTTGAAAAAAAATGGAAAATGCGAGTTTTGTCCATTTCTTATTATATGAAAATACAGTAATCTGGAATGTAAATTTTAAACCAAGATGCTGTTTGGGTCAGTATAACTGATCTCTCTCACACACACGCACGCACCAATGGAATTTTGGTGTGAAAACGCTTCAAATACTCTTTCATTTATTTATTCACATTTTAATGACCAGTGAATTACCAAAAATTCTTTTTTCAACTCGAAACTCACTTTTTCTGACTCGAAACTCACTTTTTCTGACTTGAAACTCACTTTTTTTAACTCGAAACTCACTTTTTCTGACTCGAAACTCACTTTTTTCAACTCGAAACTCACTTTTTCTGACTCGAAACTAAAAGTAAATCTCTATTTAATTGCGCATTACCCATCGCCTGTTTGTTTAAACACTACCCATTCCTGAATACCTAAATTGGTTCTCGTTTGCACTTCTCTTTTGTTGCTAAATGTATAAAAAATTGCTACTGAAGCGCACATATGCCGAGTTGGTGGCCTCTGCCGAGATGGTGGCCTCTGCCGAGATGGTAGCCTCTGACTCAGGCTGAGGCACTACGTTTAGAGTCAGAATCGGATAATAGTGTCGGTGTACCTGGGAGAAGTGTCATAAAGCCTAAGATGTGTTATTTTCCATACAAACGGAAAGCTGAGGAATTCAAAAAAGTGTTATTTCGCCACCGAAGAGGAAATCTACATGTAGTCCAAAACGGAAGAGAGAACGTTTCATCTTCAGCAGCTCCAGTAAGTTCCGTTTACTTTCACTTAAGATTAGTGTTATCATCTTTATAGCATCTTTTTAAGCATTTAATTTTATTTTTCTCAATTCATTTGTTTCCTGTGGTTATTTTTAAAGGAAAGGATTTATCTACTAGGATTTTAACCTCAAATGTTATTATCTAGTCTTGCACTTTTTCACATACGACTTTTGATTCCTTCGCCCTAAGAGCAAGCTGTTTTACCATATATACAGGAGGTATATAATATGTATGTATAAATAAGGTAACGCTTTTGTTTAAGATTTCTCTTTTGTTTAAGATTTCTTTCTTCATCCGAAGTGATTATTATAAAAAATAAAATTTAAAAAATGCATGATGTTATTTAACACGTATGAATTTAAAAATAAATTCCAATTTTACGCGGTTCCCTTTAAATAACATTTTAAATACATTGCCTGCTAGTTGCATTAAAACTTAATGTTTATATAGAAGGAAATCATTACAATGCCTGCAGGTGATGTTTATAGGTAGACTTTTTTTATATATATATATAAATTTGATCATTTTCAAATTATTGATGTTCATCAAATCACTAAAAAAAATTGAAAAACTAAAATAGCAAAAAATACTAATTCCACTTTTTGTACATTCACAAGTGGACATGTCGGATTACTATAACGTTAAAAGAAAATTTACAAGACGGTTGTTCCTTAGTTAATATATCAGTTATTTTTTATAAATAAACATATTTGATTCAACTTTTGTTCTCTTCCCTTTTTTCAAAATACGGATGCAGCAAAGCTATGCACATATTCGGGGTGAAGGTTTAATTACAAAATGAAAGTGTTATTGTATAAGTTGAACACCTCTTATACCTGTTCAGTGTTATTATTTGTAGGATAGCAGCATTATAAATTATCTTAATTAAGGTATCTAATGTAAAGATAACCATTAAACATTAACATTAAACATTACCTAATATCTACCATGTGTTATTTATTAAATATGTTATGAAGTTAAAGGGACATTCCCTAGATTGGAGGTGTGTCATATTAATTACACCAGCTATACAGGCCTGTCAGTTAAAGACCCAACTGGGGTATATAAGGGAGGTAATGGCTGGGGGTGGTTTCCCTTGTATATTTCATGTCAGGGACACTTTTTCCTCAAAAAATCATAAAAAACATGAGATCATGTGACTCCACTGTTTGTAAACAAATGAACAAGAAACACATGGTAGTGTGCTATTGCTGTACAGGTTAGTAAAATGTGTATAATAAACATGCATAGCACTTACTTTGGATGTTTTAAATTTGTGAAATTCTCCAAATACATGTACATTTGTGTTGCAGCATTTTATATCCATTTTTCTAAACACTTATTAATGTTTTTCACCACTCGAAGTTTGCATCATTTTTACAGTTTTAGTATTATACTGTTTGTGTTTTGTTGCTCAAATACTGATGTATACACATATCCTTTTATTGAATAATCTGTGCAACAGTACATATATTAAAGTTTTATCACAATTGTGTTGTATTACCAACAATGACCGGTTAACGGCTCTCCTGGTAGGTTAGGATAGAGAGACCTTACTAAGTTAAATACACATTCTGGCATTATCTCTCTTTGAATTCTAACAACACTCTCATCTATGTGGTCCCTTTTCATTAATCTAGCCTTTCTAACAAGATACTCCGTTTTGCGCCAAGCATTTCTTCTGTCGAGCATTGACCAAAACTTCTTGTATCTTACCCTTCATGAAATTCTATTTTTGGCATGTGGTCTTGACCCACTTCCAAGCCATGATTGTTCATGTGTAATCACACATGGAGAACAAAAGCAATGTTCACAAGAATCATCTACATTTGTCATCAAATCTGTTTCTGTAACATCATTAACTGATAAAACTTGAGCATCATGTTCCTGTTGAATAGACCCACTTTCTTGAATTGAATTAATTGGTAGCTCATGTTCCACATTGTCATTATTTTGTTGTTCTTCTGGTGATTTGTTTATTTCAATAAAATTCCAATTGTAATGATTGAAAAGAGCTTCAACTGTAAGTTTTTGCTCTTCCTTAACTAATAATGATAACACAAATGTTTTGGATGTATTTATCACTCACAAAATAAAAATATAACACGTTTTCATCAACTTCTAAAGCATATCACTTGGAGTTCAATAGGTTGATCAACTATTTCTTTTATTATTTTGAGCATTTAAATAACATAAAATAAACATAATTAGAGATGATTTGCCAGTAATTAGATTATGCACGTTTGTTTGGAATGTATGATGAGAAATGAATAAAACAAATGGGAAAATAAAAGTGCAGAAATGGATCCTCTACCTTACTTGTAATGGAATTGTCCAATTATGATACAGGCTAATTGGACCAGCAGAAATATGATCCTTACAATGGCACCTTATCACAGGTGTTGACATTTATATACTGATTATGTCTGGTATTTGTGGAACAGTGTTGCTGTATACAAGGATGCCAAGAAACCACGCCCTATAGTTGCTAAATTTCACTACTATAGAGACCGTGAAATTGTTCGACAAAAATCATACGATTGCGCAGAGCCTTTGAAAACCGCAAATCTTGGAATAGGCATACAATGGCCAAAACAAGTACGAGAAGCCAGGAAGGAATTTTATCCCATAATGCAACAGGAGAAACACAAAGGAAACAGTGTCAAAATGGTCAAAGACAAACCGTACGTGAACGGACACGAATATTGGGGATCACATGTTGCAAAAGACGTCGAACTTATACATACAAAATTTTGCAGGAAGATTTTAACTGTAAAAAGGTCGACAAATCTTACAGGTTTATATGGTGAACTAGGTAGAGTTCCGCTCTATATAAAGAGAAAACTAAGTATGGTAAAGTATTGGATTAAATTATTGAAATTAGGAGATAACAGTATTGCTAAGAAAATATATAAATTACAAAAAAGTGACGCAGATAATAATATATCATATAACGGGTCAAATTGGGCATTCCAAATAAAATCAATATTGGAGACGTTAGGTATGACAAATATTTGGTTAATTCAATATGATATAGAACACATTAGCTATGAACTCATCCCACAAAGACTATTAGACATATATCATCAAAGCTGGTATGCAAATATAAATAATTCTAACAGACTTGTTACTTACTGTCGTTTTAAGCACGATTTTAACTTGGAACATTATTTAGATATTGATATGGAGAAAAAATTTAGAATAGCTCTTTGCAGATTTAGATTGTCTTCGCATAACCTCGCCATAGAAAGCGGAAGATATGAAAATATTCATAGGGATGAAAGAAAATGCAGATTTTGCAATATGAATTTTATTGAAAACGAATACCACTTTTTGCTTGTTTGTCCAATTTATAGAGAATTAAGACATAAATATCTTAAACCTTATTATTGCCGATGGCCAAATTTGAACAAGTTTGATTCGCTTATGACATCAAAGTCAAAATGTACAGTTGTAAACTTAGCTAAATTTATATTCTATGCTCTCAAATTAAGAAATAGTACATAAAGGAAATTTCCTGATGTTAAATTCTTATTTTTCATTATAGCGATTTTGAAATAATGTGCTTCTCAGTAAATCTGATGTGATGTAATTGTATGTTTATTTGTTTAATATGGATAAGTGTTCATGTTCTCACTATCTTCATACTTCCATGTAATTGTGTAGGCTATAAACATGTGTTGTATGTTTAATTGCTGAATAAAGATATTGTATTGTATTGTATTGTATACAGATTACACATTCATTAAACATATACTAATGTACACACACAAAATGGAATTAAATGAACAGGGACAAAAGAGAAAGTACTATAAAGACAATCCTTTGGCAGTCAAAAAACGGAATGCTCAAAGGAAGAAAACGTGTATTGAGGGGAAAATTGGATTTATTTGTCAAAATGAAGAAGAAAAACAAGAAATACTCAATCTTGTGAAAGAAATAAAAGCATTTTTAGGAGAAGGAAATCATAATAATGTGACCTCAAAAGAGCTCTTGCTTGAGGTATTGAAATCCTATAAAAGCAAACATATTGATATTCGTCAAGAAATTGAGCAAGAAAATCAAACAACGGAACATTTTCATGATCCTTCTTTTCAATATATTAGACCATGTGATGACAGTGAAGATCAAATGTTTGTTACTACGTCAGAAAAAATAGAAAATCTCCTGAATCGTGCAAATGATCATATCAAAGTATGCAAGGAAAAGCTGGTAGTTTCTTCAATAAAATACCAGGGTCATGTAGGAATTGTGAAATGTTCATGTACTCTAAAACATGATATATTGTGGAGCAGCACACCATATTTGGGACAAAAATTTCTTGGAAATCAAAGAATCTTGCATGGATATAACGTCTCTGGGATGCTCCCCAACCAGTTTAATAGATTCTGTCAGTCAGCAGGCATAGGGGGTTTGGGAGAAAAGTATGTATCAGAAGTGTTCAATAAATACAGCCAGGGCCTTCCCCAGAATTTTTTTAAGGGATAGTGGCATTTAACGCGCGACGATGTGTGATGGGGTCCCGCATGTCGATTTTTTTCATGTTTTGAAATAAAATACAGGTTTTGGCATACACCTGACACATTTAAAACATGTTTTAAATATATCTACCAGTCTGCCATAGATAGTACATGTAGATTTTTTTACTTTTTTTTTGGAAAAAGATGATAACACTCAACTTTATACAGCGTTTCCTTTGCTGTTCTGGATTTTTATTTATCTTGTAAACACTTCATTATAGATGTGGTGAAGTTAAGCAGGAGTAATTATATTATTTTTAAGTGAATAACATTTAAAAAAAAAAACACTTGAAAACGCAGTGGCGTGTGTTTTTTAAGCATCCGAAATAAGGACTATCCGGATTTACATCAACTTTTTACGCTGACATTGTCTTACAATAACTTAACGTCTAAGTCATGTTAACTACATCAAGTCATTAGCGTTTTCGAAAAGAAAGAAGGTAGGAAACGGTTATTATGCTTATAAGTTGATTTAAATGTTATAAAATTGCTGTCTTTAATTTAACGTCGAAGAAGTATGTACAATAAAACAAAAAATAGCATAGACGCTCTCTGAAATAGGGAATAATCAAAGAAACAAAGCAAACGAAAATCTTAAAGAAACAGAATATGCTATATGGGGAGAAAAGAGATATCTAGCAAAAAACGTCCATTTAAAACCAACATACACGGCAAAAGGGAATTAAGACGATATATCACACTGTAGCCCTCCCGCAAAGAAAATCAAACTACCACATACGGCACCAAGGCCGGATGCCGTGAATATTGTCACGACAGGGGTCCCTTGCAACGTAAACAGCTCCGTAATAAACTGCAAACAGAACAAAACGTACTTCCGCCAGATGCGGACCCCAACAATAAATGCGTCATTAATTACAGATGCCAAACATGAGAAAGTAGCTACCCACAATACAATACACAGCGGAAGAAAGACAATTATGGGTCTACTCCCAATATACTACCGAATCCGTTGACACTCAACGAAGATTCTGAATACACTAAAAGTACATACAAAAGTAAACAGATTGAAAAGGAAATCAATATACACAATCGATTAAAACCA
>JAWPHD010019375.1:0-35971 GCA_037043455.1 Cyrtodaria siliqua | reverse complement strand
TGCATAAGAACAGAATATATCTGTAAAAACTGAATATATATGCGTAAGAACTGAATATATATGCGTAAGAACGGAATATATATGCGTAAGAACTGAATATATATGCGTAAGAACTGAATATATATGTGTAAGAACTGAATATATGCGTAATAACGGAATACATATGCATAAGAACGGAATATATCTGTAAGAACTAAATATATATGTGTAAGAACTAAATATATATGTGTAAGAATTGAAAATATATGCGTAAGAACGGAATATATATGCGTAAGAACGGAATATATATGCGTAAGAACGGAATATATATGTGTAAGAACTGAATATATATGTGTCAGAACTGAATATATATGCGTAAGAACTGAATATATATGCGTAAGAACTGAATATATATGCATAAGAACTGAATATATGTGTAAGAATGGAATATATATGCGTAAGAACGGCATATATATGTGTAAGAACTGAATATATATGTGTAAGAACTGAATATATATGTGTCAGAACTGAATATATATTCGTAAGAACTGAATATATATGCGTAAGACCTGAATATATATGCGTAAGAACTGAATATATATGTGTAAGAACTAAATATATGTGTAAGAACTGAATATATATGCGTAAGAACGGAATATATATGCGTAAGAACTGAATATATGTGTAAGAACTGAATATATATGCGTAAGAACGGAATATAAATGCGTAAGAACTGAATATATATGCGTAAGAACTGAATAAATATGCGTTAGAACTGAATATATGAGTAAGAACTGAATATATATGTGTAAGAACTGAATATATATGTGTAAGAACTGAATATATATTTGTAAGAACTGAATATATATGTGTAAGAACTGAATATATATGTGTAAGAACTGAATATATATGAGTAAGAACAGAATATATATGCGTAAGAACTGAATATATATGTGTAAGAACTGAATATATGCGTAATAACGGAATATATATGCATAAGAACAGAATATATCTGTAAAAACTGAATATATATGCGTAAGAACGGAATATATATGCGTAAGAACGGAATATATATGCGTAAGAACTGAATATATATGCGTAAGAACTGAATATATATGTGTAAGAACTGAATATATGCGTAATAAAGGAATATATATGCATAAGAACGGAATATATCTGTAAGAACTGAATATATATGTGTAAGAACTAAATATATATGTGTAAGAATTGAAAATATATGCGTAAGAACGGAATATATATGCGTAAGAACGGAATATATATGTGTAAGAACTGAATATATATGTGTCAGAACTGAATATATAAGCGTAAGAACTGAATATATATGCGTAAGAACTGAATATATATGCATAAGAACTGAATATATGCGTAAGAATGGAATATATATGCGTAAGAACGGCATATATATGTGTAAGAACTGAATATATATGTGTAAGAACTGAATATATATATGTGTCAGAACTGAATATATATTCGTAAGAACTGAATATATATGAGTAAGACCTGAATATATATGCGTAAGAACTGAATATATATGTGTAAAAACTGAATATATGTGTAAGAACTGAATATATATGCGTAAGAACGGAATATATATGCGTAAGAACTGAATATATGTGTAAGAACTGAGTATATATGCGTAAGAACGGAATATAAATGCGTAAGGACTGAATATATATCCGTAAGAACTGAATATATATGCGTAAGAACTGAATAAATATGCGTTAGAACTGAATATATGAGTAAGAACTGAATATATATGTGTAAGAACTGAATATATATGTGTAAGAACTGAATATATATGTGTAAGAACTGAATATATATGTGTAAGAACTGAATATATATGTGTAAGAACAGAATATATATGTGTAAGAACTGAATATATATGTGTCAGAACTGAATATATATTCGTAAGAACTGAATATATATGCGTAAGACCTGAATATATATGCGTAAGAACTGAATATATATGTGTAAGAACTGAATATATGTGTAAGAACTGAATATATATGCGTAAGAACGGAATATATATGCGTAAGAACTGAATATATGTGTAAGAACTGAATATACATGCGTAAGAACGGAATATAAATGCGTAAGAACTGAATATATATCCGTAAGAACTGAATATATATGCGTAAGAACGGAATATATATGCGTAAGAACGGAATATATATGCCTAAGAACGGAATATATATGGGTAAGAACGGAATATATATGCGTAAGAACTGAATATATATGTATAAGAACTGAATATATGCGTAATAACGGAATGTATATGCATAAGAACGGAATATATATCTGTAAGAACTGAATATATATGAGTAAAAACTAAATATATATGTGTTAGAACTGAATATATATGCGTAAGAACGGAATAAATATGCGTAAGAACTGAATATATATGTCTAAGAACTGAATATATGCGTAATAACGGAATATATATGCATAAGAACGGAATATATCTGTAAAAACTGAATATATATGCGTAAGAACTGAATATATATGCGTAAGAACGGAATATATATGCGTAAGAACTGAATATATATGCGTAAGAACTGAATATATATGTGTAAGAACTGAATATATGTGTAAGAACGGAATATATATGTGTAAGAACTAAATATATATGTGTAAGAATTGAAAATATATGCGTAAGAACGGAATATATATGCGTAAGAACGGAATATATATGTGTAAGAACTGAATATATATGTGTCAGAACTGAATATATATGCGTAAGAACTGAATATATATGCATAAGAACTGAATATATGCGTAAGAATTGAATATATATGCGTAAGAACGGCATATATATGTGTAAGAACTGAATATATATGTGTAAGAACTGAATATATATGTGTCAGAACTGAATTTATATTCGTAAGAACTGAATATATATGCGTAAGGCCTGAATATATATGCGTAAGAACTGAATATATATGTGTAAGAACTGAATATATGTGTAAGAACTGAATATATATGCGTAAGAACGGAATATATATGCGTAAGAACTGAATATATGTGTAAGAACTGAATATATATGCGTAAGAACGGAATATAAATGCGTAAGAACTGAATATATATCCGTAAGAACTGAATATATATGCGTAAGAACTGAATAAATATGCGTTAGAACTGAATTTATGAGTAAGAACTGAATATATATGTGTAAGAACTGAATATACATGTGTAAGAACTGAATATATATGTGTAAGAACTGAATATATATGTGTAAGAACAGAATATATATGTGTAAGAACTGAATATATATGTGTCAGAACTGAATATATATTCGTAAGAACTGAATATATATGCGTAAGACCTGAATATATATGTGTAAGAACTGAATATATATGTGTAAGAACTGAATATATGTGTAAGAACTGAATATATATGCGTAAGAACGGAATATATATGCGTAAGAACTGAATATATGTGTAAGAACTGAATATATATGCGTAAGAACGGAATATAAATGCGTAAGAGCTGAATATATATCCGTAAGAACTGAATATATATGCGTAAGAACTGAATAAATATGCGTTAGAACTGAATATATGAGTAAGAACTGAATATATATCCGTAAGAACTGAATATATATGTGTAAGAACTGAATATATATGTGTAAGAACTGAATATATATGTGTAAGAACGGAATATAAATGCGTAAGAAATGAATATATATCCGTAAGAACTGAATATTTATGCGTAAGAACTGAATAAATATGCGTTAGAACTGAATATATGAGTAAGAACTGAATATATATGCGTAAGAACTGAATATATATGTGTAAGAACTGAATATATATGTGTAAGAACTGAATATATATGTGTAAGAACTGAATATATATGTGTAAGAACTGAATATATATGTGTAAGAACAGAATATATATGTGTAAGAACTGAATATATATGTGTAAGAACTGAATATATATGCGTAAGAACGGAATATATATGCCTAAGAACGGAATATATATGCGTAAGAACGGAATATATATGCGTAAGAACGGAATATATATGCGTAAGAACGGAATATATATGTGTAAGAACGGAATATATATGGGTAAGAACTGAATATATATGTGTAAGAACTGAATATATGAGTAATAACGGAATATATATTCATAAGAACGGAATATATATCTGTAAGAACTGAATATATATGAGTAAGAACTAAATATATATGTGTAAGAACTGAATTTATATGCGTAAGAACGGAATATATATGCGTAAGAACTGAATATATATGCGTAAGAACTGAATATATGCGTAATAACGGAATATATATGCATAAGAACGGAATATATCTGTAAAAACTGAATATATATGCGTAAGAACTGAATATATATGCGTAAGAACGGAATATAAATGCGTAAGAACTGAATATATATGCGTAAGAACTGAATATATATGTGTAAGAACTGAATATATGCGTAATAACGGAATATATATGCATAAGAACGGAATATATCTGTAAGAACTGAATATATATGTGTAAGAACTAAATATATATGTGTAAGAATTGGAAATATATGCGTAAGAACGGAATATATATGCGTAAGAACGGAATATATATGCGTAAGAACGGAATATATATGCGTAAGAACGGAATATATATGTGTAAGAACTGATTATATATGTGTCAGAACTGAATATATATGCGTAAGAACTGAATATATATGCGTAAGAACTGAATATATATGCATAAGAACTGAATATATGTGTAAGAATGGAATATATATGCATAAGAATGGCATATATATGTGTAAGAACTGAATATATATGTGTAAGAACTGAATATATATGTGTCAGAACTGAATATATATTCGTATGAACTGAATATATATGCGTAAGACCTGAATATATATGCGTAAGAACTGAATATATATGAGTAAGAACTGAATATATGTGTAAGAACGGAATATATATGGGTAAGAACGGAATATATATGCGTAAGAACTGAATATATATGTGTAAGAACTGAATATATGCGTAATAACGGAATATATGTGCATAAGAACGGAATATATATCTGTAAGAACTGAATATATATGAGTAAGAACTAAATATATATGTGTAAGAACTGAATATATATGCGTAAGAACGGAATATATATGCGTAAGAACTGAATATATGTGTAAGAACTGAATATATATGCGTAAGAACGGAATATAAATGCGTAAGAACTGAATATATATCCGTAAGAACTGAATATATATGCGTAAGAACTGAATAAATATGCGTTAGAACTGAATTTATGAGTAAGAACTGAATATATATGTGTAAGAACTGAATATACATGTGTAAGAACTGAATATATATGTGTAAGAACTGAATATATATGTGTAAGAACTGAATATATATGTGTCAGAACTGAATATATATTCGTAAGAACTGAATATATATGCGTAAGACCTGAATATATATGTGTAAGAACTGAATATATATGTGTAAGAACTGAATATATGTGTAAGAACTGAATATATATGCGTAAGAACGGAATATATATGCGTAAGAACTGAATATATGTGTAAGAACTGAATATATATGCGTAAGAACGGAATATAAATGCGTAAGAGCTGAATATATATCCGTAAGAACTGAATATATATGCGTAAGAACTGAATAAATATGCATTAGAACTGAATATATGAGTAAGAACTGAATATATATCCGTAAGAACTGAATATATATGTGTAAGAACTGAATATATATGTGTAAGAACTGAATATATATGTGTAAGAACGGAATATAAATGCGTAAGAACTGAATATATATCCGTAAGAACTGAATATTTATGCGTAAGAACTGAATAAATATGCGTTAGAACTGAATATATGAGTAAGAACTGAATATATATGCGTAAGAACTGAATATATATGTGTAAGAACTGAATATATATGTGTAAGAACTGAATATATATGTGTAAGAACTGAATATATATGTGTAAGAACTGAATATATATGTGTAAGAACAGAATATATATGTGTAAGAACTGAATATATATGTGTAAGAACTGAATATATATGCGTAAGAACGGAATATATATGCCTAAGAACGGAATATATATGCGTAAGAACGGAATATATATGCGTAAGAACGGAATATATATGCGTAAGAACGGAATATATATGTGTAAGAACGGAATATATATGGGTAAGAACTGAATATATATGTGTAAGAACTGAATATATGAGTAATAACGGAATATATATTCATAAGAACTGAATATATATGCATAAGAACTGAATATATGCGTAAGAATTGAATATATATGCGTAAGAACGGCATATATATGTGTAAGAACTGAATATATATGTGTAAGAACTGAATATATATGTGTCAGAACTGAATATATATTCGTATGAACTGAATATATATGCGTAAGACCTGAATATATATGCGTAAGAACTGAATATATATGAGTAAGAACTGAATATATGTGTAAGAACGGAATATATATGGGTAAGAACGGAATATATATGCGTAAGAACTGAATATATATGTGTAAGAACTGAATATATGCGTAATAACGGAATACATATGCATAAGAACGGAATATATCTGTAAGAACTAAATATATATGTGTAAGAACTAAATATATATGTGTAAGAATTGAAAATATATGCGTAAGAACGGAATATATATGCGTAAGAACGGAATATATATGTGTAAGAACTGAATATATATGTGTCAGAACTGAATATATATGCGTAAGAACTGAATATATATGCATAAGAACTGAATATATGCGTAAGGATTGAATATATATGCGTAAGAACGGCATATATATGTGTAAGAACTGAATATATATGTGTAAGAACTGAATATATATGTGTCAGAACTGAATTTATATTCGTAAGAACTGAATATATATGCGTAAGGCCTGAATATATATGCGTAAGAACTGAATATATATGTGTAAGAACTGAATATATGTGTAAGAACTGAATATATATGCGTAAGAACGGAATATATATGCGTAAGAACTGAATATATGTGTAAGAACTGAATATATATGCGTAAGAACGGAATATAAATGCGTAAGAACTGAATATATATCCGTAAGAACTGAATATATATGCGTAAGAACTGAATAAATATGCGTTAGAACTGAATTTATGAGTAAGAACTGAATATATATGTGTAAGAACTGAATATACATGTGTAAGAACTGAATATATATGTGTAAGAACTGAATATATATGTGTAAGAACAGAATATATATGTGTAAGAACTGAATATATATGTGTCAGAACTGAATATATATTCGTAAGAACTGAATATATATGCGTAAGACCTGAATATATATGTGTAAGAACTGAATATATATGTGTAAGAACTGAATATATGTGTAAGAACTGAATATATATGCGTAAGAACGGAATATATATGCGTAAGAACTGAATATATGTGTAAGAACTGAATATATATGCGTAAGAACGGAATATAAATGCGTAAGAGCTGAATATATATCCGTAAGAACTGAATATATATGCGTAAGAACTGAATAAATATGCGTTAGAACTGAATATATGAGTAAGAACTGAATATATATCCGTAAGAACTGAATATATATGTGTAAGAACTGAATATATATGTGTAAGAACTGAATATATATGTGTAAGAACGGAATATAAATGCGTAAGAAATGAATATATATCCGTAAGAACTGAATATTTATGCGTAAGAACTGAATAAATATGCGTTAGAACTGAATATATGAGTAAGAACTGAATATATATGCGTAAGAACTGAATATATATGTGTAAGAACTGAATATATATGTGTAAGAACTGAATATATATGTGTAAGAACTGAATATATATGTGTAAGAACTGAATATATATGTGTAAGAACAGAATATATATGTGTAAGAACTGAATATATATGTGTAAGAACTGAATATATATGCGTAAGAACGGAATATATATGCCTAAGAACGGAATATATATGCGTAAGAACGGAATATATATGCGTAAGAACGGAATATATATGCGTAAGAACGGAATATATATGTGTAAGAACGGAATATATATGGGTAAGAACTGAATATATATGTGTAAGAACTGAATATATGAGTAATAACGGAATATATATTCATAAGAACGGAATATATATCTGTAAGAACTGAATATATATGAGTAAGAACTAAATATATATGTGTAAGAACTGAATTTATATGCGTAAGAACGGAATATATATGCGTAAGAACTGAATATATATGCGTAAGAACTGAATATATGCGTAATAACGGAATATATATGCATAAGAACGGAATATATCTGTAAAAACTGAATATATATGCGTAAGAATTGAATATATATGCGTAAGAACGGAATATAAATGCGTAAGAACTGAATATATATGCGTAAGAACTGAATATATATGTGTAAGAACTGAATATATGCGTAATAACGGAATATATATGCATAAGAACGGAATATATCTGTAAGAACTGAATATATATGTGTAAGAACTAAATATATATGTGTAAGAATTGGAAATATATGCGTAAGAACGGAATATATATGCGTAAGAACGGAATATATATGCGTAAGAACGGAATATATATGCGTAAGAACGGAATATATATGTGTAAGAACTGATTATATATGTGTCAGAACTGAATATATATGCGTAAGAACTGAATATATATGCGTAAGAACTGAATATATATGCATAAGAACTGAATATATGTGTAAGAATGGAATATATATGCATAAGAATGGCATATATATGTGTAAGAACTGAATATATATGTGTAAGAACTGAATATATATGTGTCAGAACTGAATATATATTCGTATGAACTGAATATATATGCGTAAGACCTGAATATATATGCGTAAGAACTGAATATATATGAGTAAGAACTGAATATATGTGTAAGAACGGAATATATATGGGTAAGAACGGAATATATATGCGTAAGAACTGAATATATATGTGTAAGAACTGAATATATGCGTAATAACGGAATATATGTGCATAAGAACGGAATATATATCTGTAAGAACTGAATATATATGAGTAAGAACTAAATATATATGTGTAAGAACTGAATATATATGCGTAAGAACGGAATATATATGCGTAAGAACTGAATATATGTGTAAGAACTGAATATATATGCGTAAGAACGGAATATAAATGCGTAAGAACTGAATATATATCCGTAAGAACTGAATATATATGCGTAAGAACTGAATAAATATGCGTTAGAACTGAATTTATGAGTAAGAACTGAATATATATGTGTAAGAACTGAATATACATGTGTAAGAACTGAATATATATGTGTAAGAACTGAATATATATGTGTAAGAACTGAATATATATGTGTCAGAACTGAATATATATTCGTAAGAACTGAATATATATGCGTAAGACCTGAATATATATGTGTAAGAACTGAATATATATGTGTAAGAACTGAATATATGTGTAAGAACTGAATATATATGCGTAAGAACGGAATATATATGCGTAAGAACTGAATATATGTGTAAGAACTGAATATATATGCGTAAGAACGGAATATAAATGCGTAAGAGCTGAATATATATCCGTAAGAACTGAATATATATGCGTAAGAACTGAATAAATATGCATTAGAACTGAATATATGAGTAAGAACTGAATATATATCCGTAAGAACTGAATATATATGTGTAAGAACTGAATATATATGTGTAAGAACTGAATATATATGTGTAAGAACGGAATATAAATGCGTAAGAACTGAATATATATCCGTAAGAACTGAATATTTATGCGTAAGAACTGAATAAATATGCGTTAGAACTGAATATATGAGTAAGAACTGAATATATATGCGTAAGAACTGAATATATATGTGTAAGAACTGAATATATATGTGTAAGAACTGAATATATATGTGTAAGAACTGAATATATATGTGTAAGAACTGAATATATATGTGTAAGAACAGAATATATATGTGTAAGAACTGAATATATATGTGTAAGAACTGAATATATATGCGTAAGAACGGAATATATATGCCTAAGAACGGAATATATATGCGTAAGAACGGAATATATATGCGTAAGAACGGAATATATATGCGTAAGAACGGAATATATATGTGTAAGAACGGAATATATATGGGTAAGAACTGAATATATATGTGTAAGAACTGAATATATGAGTAATAACGGAATATATATTCATAAGAACGGAATATATATCTGTAAGAACTGAATATATATGAGTAAGAACTAAATATATATGTGTAAGAACTGAATTTATATGCGTAAGAACGGAATATATATGCGTAAGAACTGAATATATATGCGTAAGAACTGAATATATGCGTAATAACGGAATATATATGCATAAGAACGGAATATATCTGTAAAAACTGAATATATATGCGTAAGAACTGAATATATATGCGTAAGAACGGAATATAAATGCGTAAGAACTGAATATATATGCGTAAGAACTGAATATATATGTGTAAGAACTGAATATATGCGTAATAACGAAATATATATGCATAAGAACGGAATATATCTGTAAGAACTGAATATATATGTGTAAGAACTAAATATATATGTGTAAGAATTGGAAATATATGCGTAAGAACGGAATATATATGCGTAAGAACGGAATATATATGCGTAAGAACGGAATATATATGCGTAAGAACGGAATATATATGTGTAAGAACTGATTATATATGTGTCAGAACTGAATATATATGCGTAAGAACTGAATATATATGCGTAAGAACTGAATATATATGCATAAGAACTGAATATATGTGTAAGAATGGAATATATATGCATAAGAATGGCATATATATGTGTAAGAACTGAATATATATGTGTAAGAACTGAATATATATGTGTCAGAACTGAATATATATTCGTATGAACTGAATATATATGCGTAAGACCTGAATATATATGCGTAAGAACTGAATATATATGAGTAAGAACTGAATATATGTGTAAGAACGGAATATATATGGGTAAGAACGGAATATATATGCGTAAGAACTGAATATATATGTGTAAGAACTGAATATATATGCGTAATAACGGAATATATGTGCATAAGAACGGAATATATATCTGTAAGAACTGAATATATATGAGTAAGAACTAAATATATATGTGTAAGAACTGAATATATATGCGTAAGAACGGAATATATATGCGTAAGAACTGAATATATATGTGTAAGAACTGAATATATGCGTAATAACGGAATATATATGCATAAGAACGGAATATATCTGTAAAAACTGAATATATATGCGTAAGAACTGAATATATATGCGTAAGAACGGAATATATATGCGTAAGAACTGAATATATATGCGTAAGAACTGAATATATATGTGTAAGAACTGAATATATGCGTAATAACGGAATATATATGCATAAGAACGGAATATATCTGTAAGAACTGAATATATATGTGTAAGAACTAAATATATATGTGTAAGAATTGAAAATATATGCGTAAGAACTGAATATATATGCGTAAGAACTGAATATATATGCATAAGAACTGAATATATGAGTAAGAATGGAATATATATGCGTAAGAACGGCATATATATGTGTAAGAACTGAATATATATGTGTAAGAACTGAATATATATGTGTCAGAACTGAATATATATTCGTAAGAACTGAATATATATGCGTAAGAACTGAATAAATATGCGTTAGAACTGAATATATGAGTAAGAACTGAATATATATGCGTAAGAACTGAATATATATGTGTAAGAACTGAATATATATGTGTAAGAACTGAATATATATGTGTAAGAACTGAATATATATATGTGTAAGAACTGAATATATATGTGTAAGAACAGAATATATATGTGTAAGAACTGAATATATATGTGTCAGAACTGAATATATATTCGTAAGAACTGAATATATATGCGTAAGACCTGAATATATATGCGGAAGAACTGAATATATATTTGTAAGAACTGAATATATGCATAAGAACTGAATATATATGCGTAAGAATGGAATATATATGCGTAAGAACTGAATATATGTGTAAGAACTGAATATATATGCGTAAGAACGGAATATAAATGCGTAAGAACTGAATATATATCCGTAAGAACTGAATATATATGCGTAAGAACTGAATAAATATGCGTTAGAACTGAATATATGAGTAAGAACTGAATATATATGCGTAAGAACTGAATATATATGTGTAAGAACTGAATATATATGTGTAAGAACTGAATATATATGTGTAAGAACTGAATATATATGCGTAAGAACGGAATATATATGCATAAGAACGGAATATATATGCGTAAGAACTAAATATATATGCGTAAGAACGGAATATATATGCGTAAGAACGGAATATATATGCGTAAGAACGGAATATATATGGGTAAGAACGGAATATATATGCGTAAGAACTGAATATATATGTATAAGAACTGAATATATGCGTAATAACGGAATATATATGCATAAGAACGGAATATATATCTGTAAGAACTGAATATATATGAGTAAGAACTAAATATATATGTGTAAGAACTGAATATATATGCGTAAGAACGGAATATATATGCGTAAGAACTGAATATATATGTGTAAGAACTGAATATATGCGTAATAACGGAATATATATGCATAAGAACGGAATATATCTGTAAAAACTGAATATATATGCGTAAGAACTGAATATATATGCGTAAGAACGGAATATATATGCGTAAGAACTGAATATATATGCGTAAGAACTGAATATATATGTGTAAGAACTGAATATATGCGTTATAACGGAATATATATGCATAAGAACGGAATATATCTGTAAGAACTGAATATATATGTGTAAGAACTAAATATATATGTGTAAGAATTGAAAATATATGCGTAAGAACGGAATATATATGCGTAAGAACGGAATATATATGCGTAAGAACGGAATATATATGTGTAAGAACTGAATATATATGTGTCAGAACTGAATATATATGCGTAAAAACTGAATATATATGCATAAGAACTGAATATATGCGTAAGAATGGAATATATATGCGTAAGAACGGCATATATATGTGTAAGAACTGAATATATATGTGTAAGAACTGAATATATATGTGTCAGAACTGAATATATATTCGTAAGAACTGAATATATATGTGTCAGAACTGAATATATATGCGTAAGAACGGAATATATATGCGTAAGAACTGAATATAAATGCGTAAGAACTGAATATATATCAGTAAGAACTGAATATATATGCGTAAGAACTGAATAAATATGCGTTAGAACTGAATATATGAGTAAGAACTGAATATATATGCGTAAGAACTGAATATAAATTTGTAAGAACTGAATATATATGTGTAAGAACTGAATATATATGTGTAAGAACTGAATATATATGTGTAAGAACAGAATATATATGTGTAAGAACTGAATATATATATGTGTCAGAACTGAATATATATTCGTAAGAACTGAATATATATGCGTAAGACCTGAATATATATGCGTAAGAACGGAATATATATGCGTAAGAACTGAATATATATGCGTAAGAACGGAATTTATATGCGTAAGAACTTAATATATATCCGTAAGAGCTGAAATTATATATGCGTAAGAACTGAATATATGCGTAAGAATGGAATATATATGCGTAAGAACGGCATATATATGCGTAAGAACGGAATATATATGCGTAAGAACTGAATATATATGTGTAAGAACTGAATATATATGTGTAAGAACTGAATATATATGAGTAAGAACTGAATATATATGTGTAAGAACAGAATATATATGTGTAAGAACTGAATATATATGTGTAAGAACTGAATATATATGCGTAAGAACGGAATATATATGCCTAAGAACGGAATATATATGGGTAAGAACGGAATATATATGCGTAGGAACTGAATATATATGTGTAAGAATTGAATATATGCGTAATAACGGAATATATATGCGTAAGAACGGAATACATATGCGTAAGAACGGAATATATATGGGTAAGAACGGAATATATATTCGTAAGAACTAAATATATATGTATAAGAACTGAATATATGCGTAATAACGGAATATATATGCATAAGTACGGAATATATATCTGTAAGAACTGAATATAAATGTGTAAGAACTAAATATTTATGTGTAAGAACTGAATATATATGCGTAAGAATGGAATATATATGCGTAAGAACTGAATAGATGCGTAAGAACTGAATTTATGCGTAAGAACGGAATATATATGCGTAAGAACGGAATATATATGCGTAAGAACTGAATATATATGCATAAGAACGGAATATATATGCGTAAGAACTGAATATATTCGTAAGAATTGAATATATGCGTAAGAACTGAATATATATGCGTAAGAACGGAATATATATGCGTAAGAACGGAATATATATGCGTAAGAATGGAATATATATGTGTAAGAACTCAATATATATGCGTAAGAACTGAATATATATGTGTAAGAACTGAATATATATGCGTAAGAACTTAATATATTCGTAAGAACTGAATATATATGCGTAAGAACGGAATATATATGCGTAAGAACTGAATATATATGTGTAAGAACTTAATATTTATATGTGTAAGAACGGAATATATATGTGTAAGAACGAAATATATATGCGTAAGAACGAAATATATATGCGTTAGAACGGAATATATATGCGTAAGAACGGAATATATATGTGTAAGAACTGAATATATATGTGTAAGAACGGAATATATATGTGTAAGAACTGAATATATGCGTAAGAACGGAATATGTATGCGTAAGAATGGAATATATATGCGTAAGAACTGAATATATATGCGTAAGAACTGAATATATATGCGTAAGAACGGAATATATATGCGTAGTAACGGAATATATATGCGTAAGAACGGAATATATATGCGTAAGAACTGATTATATATGCATAAGAACGGAATATATATGCGTAAGAACTGAATATATGCGTAAGAATTGAATATATACGTAAGAACTGAATATATATGCCTAAGAACGGAATATATATGCGTAAGAACGGAATATATATGCGTAAGAATGGAATATATATGTGTAAGAACTCAATATATATGTGTAAGAACTGAATATATATGTGTAAGAACTGAATATATATGCGTAAGAACGGAATATATATGCGTAAGAACTGAATATATATGCGTAAGAACTGAATATATATGCGTAAGAACGGAATATATATGCGTAAGAACTGAATATATATGTGTAAGAACTGGATATATGCGTAATAACGGAAGATATATGCATAAGAATGGAATATATATGTGTAAGAACTCAATATATATGTGTAAGAACTGAATATATATGTGTAAGAACTGAATATATATGCGTAAGAACGGAATATATATGCGTAAGAACTGAATATATATGCGTAAGAACTGAATATATATGCGTAAGAACGGAATATATATGCGTAAGAACGGAATATATATGCGTAAGAACGGAATATATATGGGTAAGAACGGAATATATATGCGTAAGAACTGAATATATATGTGTAAGAACTGGATATATGCGTAATAACGGAATATATATGCATAAGAACGGAATATATATCTGTAAGAACTGAATATATATGAGTAAGAATTAAATATATATGTGTAAGAACTGAATATATATGCGTAAGAAAGGAATATATATATGCGTAAGAACTGAATATATATGCGTAAGAACGAAATATATATGCGTAAGAACTTAATATATATGCGTAAGAGCTGAAAATATATGCGTAAGAACTGAATATATGCGTAAGAATGGAATATATATGCCTAAGAACGGCATATATATGCGTAAGAACGGAATATATATGCGTAAGAACTTATTATATATGCGTAAGAGCTGAAAATATATGCGTAAGAATTGAATATATACGTAAGAACTGAATATATATGCCTAAGAACGGAATATATATGCGTAAGAACGGAATATATATGCGTAAGAATGGAATATATATGTGTAAGAACTCAATATATATGTGTAAGAACTGAATATATATGCGTAAGAACTGAATATATATGCGTAAGAACGGAATATATATGCGTAAGAACTGAATATATATGCGTAAGAACTGAATATATATGCGTAAGAACGGAATATATATGCGTAAGAACGGAATATATATGGGTAAGAACGGAATATATATGCGTAAGAACTGAATATATATGTGTAAGAACTGGATACATGCGTAATAACGGAATATATATGCATAAGACCGTAATATATATCTGTAAGAACTGAATATATATGAGTAAGAATTAAATATATGTGTGTAAGAACTGAATATATATGCGTAAGAAAGGAATATATATGCGTAAGAACTGAATATATATGCGTAAGAACGGAATATATATGCGTAAGAACTTAATATATATGCGTAAGAGCTGAAAATATATGCGTAAGAACTGAATATATGCGTAAGAATGGAATATATATGCCTAAGAACGGCATATATATGCGTAAGAACGGAATATATATGCGTAAGAACTTATTATATATGCGTAAGAGCTGAAAATATATGCGTAAGAACTGATTATTGGAGAGCACTGTAATAACAACACATCAAAATATTTTTTAAACTTTAATAGATTTGGCAAATATTGGGCGTGGCATGGATTGAAAAACAAGCCCCAAGCATGGGGTTTAACAATTGGGCTGCAGGTAAGCACCAAAGACCATTATGGCAAGCCCTTACAGTAGAAAGCATTAAGCAATAAAGCAGATTGAATATTACACTATTAAGGACATAAATACATGTGCACCAAATTAAATGTTCATTATGAAAGCAACTTTTCTGATAAGCATTTAAGCAAGTGTTGAAAGCACGGTTGATATTCAAGCATAATTACAAGTGCACCGAATTCAATCAATTCAAATGTTTTTTATCAATTCGTACGGACAGCAAATTTGTATATAATTTATGTTTAGATTACAATTCAGTCTCTGGGTATACAGGAGCTGAATACATTTAAACTGAAACTTATATGTCCTTCCTTTCACACCTTCGCTGCCCGCCATTCAGTCTCTGGGTATACATGAGCTGAATAAATTTAAACTGAAACTTATATGTCCTTCCTTTCACACCTTCGCTGCCCGCCATTCAGTCTCTGGGTATACAGGAGCTGAATAAATTTAAACTGAAACTTATATGTCCTTCCTTTCACAAAACTTCCAGCAAGCATGTAAATGTTCTTAATATCCATGCCACACCAGTAATGGTTGACTACGTAAGTGGATCCAGAGGAAGACATCAACTGAAAATATATAACTCAGAGAAAGCAACATGATCTTGCAACATAAAATACTATCGTTTGAATATAAGTATTGACAAATAATGAAATTTCTTTAATGAACTTATCGTACTTATACAACTTCATAACACTATTATCGATTGTAATCAATGATCCTGTGGGCTGGGAGGGAGGGAATTTAAATTGTTAACATAAGCTAAAGCACAGTACCTCGATGTGAATCCAATATGACGGTGTAGATCTACGAACACTGCCCCGTGAAATTTACTCCCTAAGTTCAAAACGCTAATTTTGTGTCATCCAATAACCGTTGACTATAACAGATATTATAGTCAGTATTATTGGAGAGCACTGTAATAACAACACATCAAAATATTTTTTAAACTTTAATAGATTTGGCAAATATTGGGCGTGGCATGGATTGAAAAACAAGCCCCAAGCATGGGGTTTAACAATTGGGCTGCCGGTAAGCACAAAAGACCATTATGGCAAGCCCTTACAGTAGAAAGCATTAAGCAATAAAGCAGATTGAATATTACACTATTAAGGACATAAATACATGTGCACCAAATTAAATGTTCATTATGAAAGCAACTTTTCTGATAAGCATTTAAGCAAGTGTTGAAAGCACGGTTGATATTCAAGCATAATTACAAGTGCACCGAATTCAATCAATTCAAATGTTTTTTATCAAATCGTACGGACAGCACATTTGTATATAATTTATGTTTAGATTACAATTCAGTCTCTGGGTATACAGGAGCTGAATAAATTTAAACTGAAACTTATATGTCCTTCCTTTCACACCTTCGCTGCCCGCCATATGGATGGGCGCCCGGACAGTCATAGAGTAGAGTGTCCAGGCGCCCATCCACCGCCAAAAATAGGGGAAACATTTTTTGGCAGCAGCGAAGAGTGTGTATCAAAAACAAAATATCCGAATGCCACGCCCAAAACAGAAACGGTGCCAAAAAAAAAATCTATTTTCTCATCACTGCCTACTTTAAATGAAACATTAAAGTCCAGTCGCTAACTGGTTAAGAAACAAGTTGTTCCCCACATTTGATAAATGAACACCATCCTGTTCAAGACAGGTATCATCAGCCGGAACGTTTGGGTATGCTAACTGGTTTAAGAAACAAAGTGTTCCCCACAGTTAATTATGAACACCATCCTGTTCAAGACAGGTATCATCAGCCTGAATGTCTGGGTGTAGCAAATAAAGGCCCCCAATATCTATTATCGCCTTAGCAGCGTACCTGTTTAGCCGCTTTCTGGCCCTTGTCCTTGCTAAAGGATTGATAGAATAACGCCATGAAAGCCGAGGAAGTATTTAAAAACAAACAACGACCACATCTAAAAACCGTTAATGGGTATTTCCCTCAATCATTTCTCCACGACCACATGAGTTGATGCATCAGACATTGGCAAAATAAATAAATGTCAGTAAATGATCAAGTATGTAAAGGTTGGAGGATGATTTAACTGTAATGTGTGTCTCGAAAAACAAACTGACTGTTAAACGTGCCTAAATTAGCATCAGGAATATCGATCTTAAGCGGTTAAATAATATGAAGAGTAACATAAACATGATACTCAGTTGCAGACTTAGAACTCTGAATGATTTCTGATAAAGCATGTATCTTTCCTAATGTTTCGCGTGCCATGGGTATTTTCATTTCAGACAGCAAACAACTGATATACATTTGTTTGTGTACAATATGCACATTTTCTTAAGTGTATTAACTTTTGTCTCCTGGATAATCAAGTTTATTTCTATTGTAAACATGACTTTAACTGCATTTTTACCTTTGACCTACGATCGATTTTAGACTTGTGTAAACAATCATCATCATCAAGTCCCGAAGTAATTGATGAACAATAAGTCAATCAATAGGTACATGAACTACAACTATCTAAAGGCTAAACCATCTAACACTCCGACAACAATACACGAAGAACATGTATCCTTTTCAAGTGAACTAGCCCGCATTAAAAAGGTTAGCCACACAACTGTGTAAACTCCCTGTAACTAATACATAAAGATGTCATCGTGATGCTGACAATTGGAATGACATTTGTCTCATTTATCATCTTCTTGTATGACAACCTAAGTTGAAGTTGGTGACTTGGAGGAAATGTGTTATTATAGTACAATTTGCAACCTGCCCAGGATCTATTGTGCATATACCTTTTGGACGCCATGTTGTTTATATAACTTTGACTATGACTATTGACTAAAAACCCCAGAGCTACACACACACACACGCACAAACTGCATTGTGGAACCCTGCAGAGAAGTTGTTATTTTGAATAGACACAGCACAGAAGTGGTTTTATAATTTAGTGACCATGCACATAACTGGTTTAAAGTGCGGTGTATTGACTAGGGACAAGCCGAAAAGGAACAGATAACTAAATTTCAATGAACCCCTGGCAAAAATACCTAGTGCAGGATAAATAAAACATCAAACTGGTACAGGATATTTGAAACCTCATCGATCTAATGGATTGGCCCCACAATAAACCAATGATCAAATGGAATAGCCTTAAAATGAGGCATTATGATAAGTATGCAACCATTTGCCATGTCTTGAATATGTCCACCACTGATGAAGCACTGATAAGGCACTGTCGATGCATTAAATATGAATGTATTAAACATTGTAGGGATATATTTCCAAACTCTACACGACAAAGTTTCGAAATTCACAAAGCTGCTATGAGTAAGAAGTAAAAAGTGGAACTTTACATACAATACCAACACTGGAGGACTATATGACCTGTTCCACACATTGCATCCGATACCGACATAGACAATTTTGACTGGTGTTAAGTCAACTTGATGGTTACACGAACTGAAAAATAAGGCAAAATGTCCTAAAGATTGAAACAAAATAAGCCATGAAAGATGTGATAGAGATCCAATTAAAATTAGGCAGCATCAGCAACAGCGTCAGTATAAAACAACAGCCACTGTAATGAAAACATTATTGTACGCAAACTGAATAAATGTCAAGTTGATCGCTAGACGATAAGCATGGAATGTTTTATAAACAGTCAATTTAGAAGAACGACAAGTACAATTGAGGCATGAATAATTTTTAACTGTTAAACAGTATTAATTCAAATTAAAATAATGCCATATCCGACACAATACTTCCGCACCATCTTAGACGCACGCTCCGACGGTATGACGTCACCTACCGCTCTCGGTCATGAATATTCATTGCCTCCATTGGCAGACCAACAACTTACAGCCAACAGCAGCAAGTAAAATTAGGTGAAATGAACAACTGGTGAGACGTACTTATCAGCAGTAAGAAAATATATTACCTAAACACTCCAATTACATGGTTAGCATCATAAAACACAATTACACGAACAGCCTTGGAGTTAAATAATAGCAGCAGAAGCTTAAACAACGCTGATTACAAACAGGATAATGATTACTTGGAGACCATTTATAAACTTCCTAGTTTTTAAACTTTCTAGTGTGAACTGTTTGCAGTAACCATGTGTAACAAAAAGGAAAAGTGTGAAACAATCTACAGCAATACATCACTTACCCACAACTCCAATGAAAATGCAATTTGCATTTGCAGACTCCTGGTGTAAAATATGATATTTGGAGAGGTTTGCATTATACAACAGCAGGAAGTGGCTGTAAAAAAAATTACCATAAAAAACAAAACATATCTAGCCAATTATTTATGTTTTTTTTTCTTCTTTTTGTTTTTATTTATTTTTTATTTTTTATGATATTATTAGTATTATATATGTCCCAACTGACTAACCCACTGACTTTAAACCCATAATAAAGTGTATAAAATCGAGTCCTGTTTCCGTAGGCATCTGTAACATCTGTTCCTCTAGCTGCCTAACATCTTTATACGGCCTGTACGACCTCTTCTGCAATCAAACGAGCCACCCAACGATCTGTGACATAACTGACTTGCTGAACGATATGTCTTTACACCGGGAGACAGTACATGCAACCGCTGACTTTTCCCGGCAGAGCTGGCTCGCACCATCGAACTTGCTTGCTTTCCACGACGCATTATCCAGTGTGAATATGAAAACAAAATCAACGTACATTGTATAAACTGAGAAAATAAAATCCTATTCGAAATATTAATACCAACTTACTGGAATAATTTTTGTTTATTTATTTATTTATTTTTATTTTTATTTTTTTTTATTTTTTTTTAATTTTTTTTTTATTTATTTTTTTTATTTATTTTTATTTTATTTTTTATATATTTATAATTATTACGATTATTATTATATATATATATATATATATATATTCATCATTGTTATTAGCCCACTATCATTATAAAATTATTTATTTATTAAGCTATGCCGTAAACATTTTCAGTTAGAATGCAGGGGCGAATCCAGGATTTCAGCTTAGTGGGGGCGTAAGATTTTGGTAAATTTTCGGGTACGTCTATAGCCTTATAAAACGGATGCGATAGTGCATTGCTAGGGTAAAACAGTCCGTTTTCAAACAAAAGGATTTAACAATGTGTTAATTAAACAACTCATTAGCCATTATGCGTTGAGCGAGCGAAGCGAGAGAGAACATTTTATTTATTTATTTTTATTATTTATTTTTTACTGAGGGCGTGAAACGAAATTGTTTGATATTTTATCTGCAGTAACATGGACATACATGTATGAATAAAAAAGGGGAGTTCTCAAACAAAAGGATTTAACAGTGTGTTAATTAAACCACTCATTAGCCATTATGCGTCGAGCGAACGAAGCGAGCAAGAACATTTTTTACAATGAGGGCGTGCATCGTAATTGTTTGATATTTTATCTACAGTAACATGGACATACATCCTTTGATATTTGATCTACAGTAACATGGACATACATGTATGATCCGGATTTTTTAGGGGGCGCGCCCCAACCCCCGGTATCCGCTAGTGGAATGTACCAAACCGCATTATTCTTGAAACACACTCAAATACCACTCATTGTTCTATCAACTACTGACCCAGTTAACTTGAAAATAAATGCAGTATAGGCTGTAGCCAGTACGCAAAATGTTGCTGGTAGATAATAGTTGCATTATTACACTTTAAACCTGCGACAGGCTCTGCAGTGCAGTAAAGGGACATTCCACTTTGGAATTGAGGGTCGCAGGTGGAGTAGTTTCGCCCAAAACCTCGCTTAAAACGAACGCTTTAAAAAACAAACAAAGCAAAAAACGAAGTTATCAACGTTTAGACTCTATTTAAATTCGCCAAGGTCGACGCCACACATAAACCACGCAATATGAGAGTAATATTAATCAACGTTTACCTACTCCCTGGCATGACCTCATTCATAAAACAAGCAGCATATTTAGGGCAAAACTAATCGCGTGGGAAACCCCACATTTCGAAATATTAATTAAATAATATACGAGAACGTTGTTATTTATTTACAGTTATATCAATTAGCAAAGGAATCGCACATAATAGAAACAAAGAAAGAGACGAAATAAAGCTTACGTTAATTGAAAGTAAAATTGTTCTGACTAGAATCAAAATGGCCGAACTAGTAAGGTGAAATAGGAGACTATATTTACATCGACCAACAACGTATATACTGTATGACTAAAATAAAACGAATACAACCTAATCGAAGATAAAATCATGAGCAACAGGAATATGACAAAAAGAATTGATAGATCATGCGAGTATGATTTCAATGAATTTAAATTGTTAACATAAGCTAAAGCACAGTACCTCGATGTGAATCAAATATGACGGTGTAGATCTACGAACACTGCCCCGTGAAATTTACTCCCTAAGTTCAAAACGCTAATTTTGTGTCATCCACTAACCGTTGACTATAACAGATATTATAGTCAGTAATATATGCGTAAGAATGGAATATATGCGTAAGAACTGAATATATATGCGTAAGAACGGAATATATATGCGTAAGAACGGAATATATATGCGTAAGAACGGAATATATATGCGTAAGAACTGAATATATGCGTAAGAATTGAATATATGCGTAAGAATTGAATATATATGCGTAAGAACGGAATATATATGCGTAAGAACGGAATATATATGCGTAAGAATGGAATATATATGTGTAAGAACTCAATATATATGTGTAAGAACTGAATAAATATGTGTAAGAACTGAATATATGTGTAATAACTGAATATATATGCGTAAGAACGGAATATATATGCGTAAAAACTGAATATATATGCGTAAAAACTGAATATATATGCGTAAGAACGGAATATATATGCGTAAGAACGGAATATATATGCGTAAGAACGGAATATATATGCGTAAGAACTGAATATATATGCGTAAGAACTCAATATATATGTGTAAGAACTGAATATATGCGTAATAACGGAATATATATGCATAAGAACGGAATATATCTGTGAGAACTGAATATATATGTGTAAGAACTAAATATATATGTGTAAGAACTGAATATATATGCGTAAAAACGGAATATATATGCGCAAGAACGGAATATATATGCGTAAGAACGGAATATATATGTGTAAGAACTGAATATACATGTGTCAGAACTGAATATATATGCGTAAGAACTGAATATATATGCGTCAGAACTAAATATATATGTGTAAGAACTAAATATATATGTGTAAGAACTAAATATATATGCGTAAGAACGGAATATATATGCGCAAGAACGGAATATATATGCGTAAGAACGGAATATATATGTGTAAGAACTGAATATACATGTGTCAGAACTGAATATATATGCGTAAGAACTGAATATATATGCGTAAGAACTGAATATATATGCGTAAGAACTGAATATATGCGTAAGAATGGAATATATATGCGTAAGAACGGCATATATATGTGTAAGATCTGAATATATATGTGTCAGAACTGAATATATATTCGTAAGAACTGAATATATATGCGTAAGAACTGAATATATATGTGTAAGAACTGAATATATGTGTAAGAACTGAATATATATGCGTAAGAACGGAATATAAATGCGTAAGAACTGAATATATATCCGTAAGAACTGAATATATATGCGTAAGAACTGAATATATATGCGTAAGAACGGAATATATATGCATAAGAACGGAATATATATGCGTAAGAACGGAATATATATGCGTAAGAACGGAATATATATGGATAAGAACGCAATATATATGCGTAAGAACTGGATATATATGTGTAAGAACTGAATATATGCGTAATAACGGAATATATATGCATAAGTACGGAATATATATCTGTAAGAACTGAATATAAATTTGTAAGAACTAAATATATATGTGTAAGAACTGAATATATATGCGTAAGACCTGAATATATATGCGTAAGAACTGAATATATGCGTAAGAACTGAATTTATGCGTAAGAACGGAATATATATACGTAATAACGGCATATATATGTGTAAGAACTGAATATATATGTGTAAGATCTGAATATATATGTGTCAGAACTGAATATATATTCGTAAGAACTGAATATATATGCGTAAGAACTGAATATATATGCGTAAGAACTGAATATATATGTGTAAGAACTGAATATATGTGTAAGAACTGAATATATATGCGTAAGAACGGAATATAAATGCGTAAGAACTGAATATATATCCGTAAGAACTGAATATATATGCGTAAGAACTGAATATATATGCGTAAGAACGGAATATATATGCATAAGAACGGAATATATATGCGTAAGAACGGAATATATATGCGTAAGAACGGAATATATATGGATAAGAACGCAATATATATGCGTAAGAACTGGATATATATGTGTAAGAACTGAATATATGCGTAATAACGGAATATATATGCATAAGTACGGAATATATATCTGTAAGAACTGAATATAAATTTGTAAGAACTAAATATATATGTGTAAGAACTGAATATATATGCGTAAGACCTGAATATATATGCGTAAGAACTGAATATATGCGTAAGAACTGAATTTATGCCTAAGAACGGAATATATATGCGTAAGAACGCAATATATATGCGTAAGAACTGAATATATATGCATAAGAACGGAATATATATGCGTAAGAACTGAATATATGCGTAAGAATTGAATATATGCGTAAGAACTGAATATATATGCGTAAGAACGGAATATATATGCGTAAGAACGGAATATATATGCGTAAGAATGGAATATATATGTGTAAGAACTCAATATATATGTGTAAGAACTGAATATATGTGTGTAAGAACTGAATTTATATGTGTAAGAACTGAATATATATGCGTAAGAACTGAATATATATGCGTAAGAACTGAATATATATGCGTAAGAACGAAATATATATGCGTAAGAACGGAATATATATGCGTAAGAACGGAATATATATGGGTAAGAACGGAATATATATGCGTAAGAACTGAATATATATGTGTAAGAACTGAATATATGCGTAATAACGGAATATATATGCATAAGAACGGAATATATATCTGTAAGAACTGAATATATATGTGTAAGAACTAAATATATATGTGTAAGAACTGAATATATATGCGTAAGAACGGAATATATATGCATAAGAACTGAATATATATGCGTAAGAACGGAATATATATGCGTAAGAACTTAATATATATGCGGAAGAACGGAATATATATGCGTAAGAATGGAATATATATGTGTAAGAACTCAATATATATGTGTAAGAACTGAATATATGTGTGTAAGAACTGAATATATATGTGTAAGAACTGAATATATATGCGTAAGAACTGAATATATATGCGTAAGAACTGAAAATATATGCGTAAGAACGGAATATATATGCGTAAGAACGGAATATATTTGCGTAAGAACGGAATATATATGGGTAAGAACGGAATATATATGCGTAAGAACTGAATATATATGCATAAGAACGGAATATATATGCGTAAGAACTGAATATATGCGTAAGAATTGAATATATGCGTAAGAACTGAATATATATGCGTAAGAACGGAATATATATCTGTAAGAACTGAATATATATGTGTAAGAACTAAATATATATGTGTAAGAACTGAATATATATGCGGAAGAACGGAATATATATGCGTAAGAATGGAATATATATGTGTAAGAACTCAATATATATGTGTAAGAACTGAATATATGTGTGTAAGAACTGAATATATATGTGTAAGAACTGAATATATATGCGTAAGAACTGAATATATATGCGTAAGAACTGAATATATATGCGTAAGAACGGAATATATATGCGTAAGAACGGAATATATATGCGTAAGAACGGAATATATATGGGTAAGAACGGAATATATATGCGTAAGAACTGAATATATATGCATAAGAACGGAATATATATGCGTAAGAACTGAATATATGCGTAAGAATTGAATATATGCGTAAGAACTGAATATATATGCGTAAGAACGGAATATATATGCGTAAGAACGGAATATATATGCGTAAGAATGGAATATATATGTGTAAGAACTCAATATATATGTGTAAGAACAGAATATATGTGTGTAAGAAGTGAATATATATGTGTAAGAACTGAATATATATGCGTAAGAACTGAATATATATGCGTAAGAACGGAATATATATGCGTAAGAACGGAATATATATGCGTAAGAACGGAATATATATGGGTAAGAACGGAATATATATGCGTAAGAACTCAATATATATGTGTAAGAACTGAATATATGCGTAATAACGGAATATATATGCATAAGAACGGAATATATATCTGTAAGAACTGAATATATATGTGTAAGAACTAAATATATATGTGTAAGAACTGAATATATATGCGTAAGAACGGAATATATATGCGTAAGAACTGAATATATATGCGTAAGAACGGAATATATATGCGTAAGAACTTAATATATATGCGTAAGCGCTGAAAATATATGCGTAAGAACTGACTATATGCGTAAGGATGGAATATATATGCGTAAGAACGGCATATATATGTGTAAGAACTGAATATATATGTGTACGAACTGAATATATATGTGTCAGAACTGAATATATATGCGTAAGAACTGAATATATATGCGTAAGAACTGAATATATATGCATAAGAACGGAATATATATGCGTAAGTACTGAATATATGCGTAAGAATTGAAAATATGCGTAAGAACTGAATATATATGCGTAAGAACGGAATGTATATGCGTAAGAAGGGAATATATATGCGTAAGAATGGAATATATATGTGTAAGACCTCAATATATATGTGTAAGAACTGAATATATATGTGTAAGAACTGAATATATATGTGTAAGAACTGAATATATATGCGTAAGAACGGAATATAAATGCGTAAGAACTGAATATATATGCGTAAGAACTGAATATATATGCGTAAGAACGGAATATATATATGAGTAAGAACGGAATATATATGCGTAAGAACGGAATATATATGGGTAAAAACGGAATATATATGCGTAAGAACTGAATATATATGTGTAAGAACTGAATATATGCGTAAGAACTAAATATATATGTGTAAGAACTGAATATATATGCGTAAGAACGGAATATATATGCGTAAGAACTGAATATATATGCGTAAGAACGGAATATATATGCGTAAGAACTTAATATATATGCGTAAGCGCTGAAAATATATGCGTTAGAACTGAATATATGCGTAAGAATGGAATATATATGCTTAAGAACGGCATATATATGCGTAAGAACGGAATATATATGCGTAAGAACTTAATATATATGCGTAAGAGCTGAAAATATATGCATAAGAACGGAATATATATGCGTAAGAACTGAATATATGCGTAAGAATTGAATATATGCGTAAGAACTGAATATATATGCGTAAGAACGGAATATATATCTGTAAGAACTGAATATATATGTGTAAGAACTAAATATATATGTGTAAGAACTGAATATATATGCGGAAGAACGGAATATATATGCGTAAGAATGGAATATATATGTGTAAGAACTCAATATATATGTGTAAGAACTGAATATATGTGTGTAAGAACTGAATATATATGTGTAAGAACTGAATATATATGCGTAAGAACTGAATATATATGCGTAAGAACTGAATATATATGCGTAAGAACGGAATATATATGCGTAAGAACGGAATATATATGCGTAAGAACGGAATATATATGGGTAAGAACGGAATATATATGCGTAAGAACTGAATATATATGCATAAGAACGGAATATATATGCGTAAGAACTGAATATATGCGTAAGAATTGAATATATGCGTAAGAACTGAATATATATGCGTAAGAACGGAATATATATGCGTAAGAACGGAATATATATGCGTAAGAATGGAATATATATGTGTAAGAACTCAATATATATGTGTAAGAACTGAATATATGTGTGTAAGAACTGAATATATATGTGTAAGAACTGAATATATATGCGTAAGAACTGAATATATATGCGTAAGAACGGAATATATATGCGTAAGAACGGAATATATATGCGTAAGAACGGAATATATATGGGTAAGAACGGAATATATATGCGTAAGAACTCAATATATATGTGTAAGAACTGAATATATGCGTAATAACGGAATATATATGCATAAGAACGGAATATATATCTGTAAGAACTGAATATATATGTGTAAGAACTAAATATATATGTGTAAGAACTGAATATATATGCGTAAGAACGGAATATATATGCGTAAGAACTGAATATATATGCGTAAGAACGGAATATATATGCGTAAGAACTTAATATATATGCGTAAGCGCTGAAAATATATGCGTAAGAACTGACTATATGCGTAAGGATGGAATATATATGCGTAAGAACGGCATATATATGTGTAAGAACTGAATATATATGTGTACGAACTGAATATATATGTGTCAGAACTGAATATATATGCGTAAGAACTGAATATATATGCGTAAGAACTGAATATATATGCATAAGAACGGAATATATATGCGTAAGTACTGAATATATGCGTAAGAATTGAAAATATGCGTAAGAACTGAATATATATGCGTAAGAACGGAATGTATATGTGTAAGACCTCAATATATATGTGTAAGAACTGAATATATATGTGTAAGAACTGAATATATATGTGTAAGAACTGAATATATATGCGTAAGAACGGAATATAAATGCGTAAGAACTGAATATATATGCGTAAGAACTGAATATATATGCGTAAGAACGGAATATATATATGAGTAAGAACGGAATATATATGCGTAAGAACGGAATATATATGGGTAAAAACGGAATATATATGCGTAAGAACTGAATATATATGTGTAAGAACTGAATATATGCGTAAGAACTAAATTTATATGTGTAAGAACTGAATATATATGCGTAAGAACGGAATATATATGCGTAAGAACTGAATATATATGCGTAAGAACGGAATATATATGCGTAAGAACTTAATATATATGCGTAAGCGCTGAAAATATATGCGTTAGAACTGAATATATGCGTAAGAATGGAATATATATGCTTAAGAACGGCATATATATGCGTAAGAACGGAATATATATGCGTAAGAACTTAATATATATGCGTAAGAGCTGAAAATATATGCATAAGAACGGAATATATATGCGTAAGAACTGAATATATGCGTAAGAATTGAATATATGCGTAAGAACTGAATATATATGCGTAAGAACGGAATATATATCTGTAAGAACTGAATATATATGTGTAAGAACTAAATATATATGTGTAAGAACTGAATATATATGCGGAAGAACGGAATATATATGCGTAAGAATGGAATATATATGTGTAAGAACTCATATATATGTGTAAGAACTGAATATATGTGTGTAAGAACTGAATATATATGTGTAAGAACTGAATATATATGCGTAAGAACTGAATATATATGCGTAAGAACTGAATATATATGCGTAAGAACGGAATATATATGCGTAAGAACGGAATATATATGCGTAAGAACGGAATATATATGGGTAAGAACGGAATATATATGCGTAAGAACTGAATATATATGCATAAGAACGGAATATATATGCGTAAGAACTGAATATATGCGTAAGAATTGAATATATGCGTAAGAACTGAATATATATGCGTAAGAACGGAATATATATGCGTAAGAACGGAATATATATGCGTAAGAATGGAATATATATGTGTAAGAACTCAATATATATGTGTAAGAACTGAATATATGTGTGTAAGAACTGAATATATATGTGTAAGAACTGAATATATATGCGTAAGAACTGAATATATATGCGTAAGAACGGAATATATATGCGTAAGAACGGAATATATATGCGTAAGAACGGAATATATATGGGTAAGAACGGAATATATATGCGTAAGAACTCAATATATATGTGTAAGAACTGAATATATGCGTAATAACGGAATATATATGCATAAGAACGGAATATATATCTGTAAGAACTGAATATATATGTGTAAGAACTAAATATATATGTGTAAGAACTGAATATATATGCGTAAGAACGGAATATATATGCGTAAGAACTGAATATATATGCGTAAGAACGGAATATATATGCGTAAGAACTTAATATATATGCGTAAGCGCTGAAAATATATGCGTAAGAACTGAATATATGCGTAAGGGTGGAATATATATGCGTAAGAACGGCATATATATGTGTAAGAACTGAATATATATGTGTACGAACTGAATATATATGTGTCAGAACTGAATATATATGCGTAAGAACTGAATATATATGCGTAAGAACTGAATATATATGCATAAGAACGGAATATATATGCGTAAGTACTGAATATATGCGTAAGAATTGAAAATATGCGTAAGAACTGAATATATATGCGTAAGAACGGAATGTATATGCGTAAGAAGGGAATATATATGCGTAAGAATGGAATATATATGTGTAAGACCTCAATATATATGTGTAAGAACTGAATATATATGTGTAAGAGCTGAATATATATGTGTAAGAACTGAATATATATGCGTAAGAACGGAATATAAATGCGTAAGAACTGAATATATATGCGTAAGAACTGAATATATATGCGTAAGAACGGAATATATATGAGTAAGAACGGAATATATATGCGTAAGAACGGAATATATATGGGTAAAAACGGAATATATATGCGTAAGAACTGAATATATATGTGTAAGAACTGAATATATGCGTAAGAACTAAATATATATGTGTAAGAACTGAATATATATGCGTAAGAACGGAATATATATGCGTAAGAACTGAATATATATGCGTAAGAACGGAATATATATGCGTAAGAACTTAATATATATGCGTAAGCGCTGAAAATATATGCGTTAGAACTGAATATATGCGTAAGAATGGAATATATATGCTTAAGAACGGCATATATATGCGTAAGAACGGAATATATATGCGTAAGAACTTAATATATATGCGTAAGAGCTGAAAATATATGCGTAAGAACTGAATATATGCGTAAGAATGGAATATATATGCGTAAGAACGGCATATATATGTGTAAGAACTGAATATATATGTGTAAGAACTGAATATATATGTGTCAGAACTGAATATATATGCGTAAGAACTGAATATATATGCGTAAGAACTGAATATATATGCTTAAGAACTGAATATATATGCATAAGAACGGAATATATATGCGTAAGAACTGAATATATGCGTAAGAATTGAATATATGCGTAAGAACTGAATATATATGCGTAAGAACGTAATGTATATGCGTAAGAAGGGAATATATATGCGTAAGAATGGAATATATATGTGTAAGAACTCAATATATATGTGTAAGAACTGAATATATATGTGTAAGAACTCAATATATATGTGTAAGAACTGAATATATATGCGTAAGAACGGAATATAAATGCGTAAGAACTGAATATATATGCGTAAGAACTGAATATATATGCGTAAGAACGGAATATATATGCGTAAGAACGGAATATATATGCGTAAGAACGGAATATATATGGGTAAGAACGGAATATATATGCGTAAGAACTAAATATATATGTGTAAGAACTGAATATATGCGTAATAACGGAATATATATGCATAAGATCGGAATATATATCTGTAAGAACTGAATATATATGTGTAAGAACTAAATATATATGTGTAAGAACTGAATATATGTGCGTAAGAACGAAATATATATGCGTAAGAACCTAATATATATGCGTAAGAGCTGAAAATATATGCGTAAGAACTGAATATATGCGTAAGAATGGAATATATATGCTTAAGAACGGCATATATATGTGTAAGAACTGAATATATATGTGTAAGAACTGAATATATATGTGGTAGAACTGAATATATATGCGTAAGAACTGAATATATATGCGTAAGAACTGAATATATATGCGTAAAACTGAATTTATATGTTAAGAACTGAATATATATGTGTAAGAACTAAATATATATGCGTAAGAACGGAATATAAATGCGTAAGAACTGAATATATGTGTAAGAACTGAATATATATGCGTAAGAACGGAATATAAATGCGTAAGAACTGAATATATATGCGTAAGGATGGAATATATATGCGAAAGAACGGAGTATATATGCGTGTGAACTGAATATATATGCGTAAGAACTGAATATATATGCGTAAGAACTGAATATATATGCGTTAGAACTGAATATATGAGTAAGAACTGAATATATATGCGTAAGAACTGAATATATATGTGTAAGAACAGAATATATATAAGTAAGAACTGAATATATATGTGTAAGAACTGAATATATATGTGTAAGAACTGAATATATATGTGTAAAAACTGAATATATATGCGTAAGAACTGAATATATATGCGTAAGAACGGAATATATATGCCTAATAACGGAATATATACGCGTAAGAACGGAATATATATGCGTAAGAACGGAATATATATGGGTAAGAACGGAATATATATGCGTAAGAACTGAATATATATGTCTAAGAACTGAATATATGCGTAATAACGGAATATATATGCATAACAACGGAATATATATCTGTACGAACTGAATATATATGTGTAAGAACTAAATATATATGTGTAATAACTGAATATATATGCGTAAGAACGGAATATATATGCGTAAGAACTGAATATATGCGTAAGAACTGAATTTATGCGTAAGAACGGAATATATATGCGTAAGAACGGAATATATATGCGTAAGAACGGAATATATATGCGTAAGAACTGAATATATATGCGTAAGAACGGAATATATATGCGTAAGAACTTAATATATATGCGGAAGAACGGAATATATATGCGTAAGAATGGAATATATATGTGTAAGAACTCAATATATAGGTGTAAGAACTGAATATATGTGTGTAAGAACTGAATATATATGTGTAAGAACTGAATATATATGCGTAAGAACTGAATATATATGCGTAAGAACGGAATATATATGCGTAAGAACGGAATGTATATGAGTAAAAACGGAATATATATGGGTAAGAACGGAATATATATGCGTACGAACTGAATATATATGCATAAGAACGGAATATATATGCGTAAGAACTGAATATATGCGTAAGAATTGAATATATGCGTAAGAACTGAATATATATGCGTAAGAACGGAATATATATGCGTAAGAACTGAATATATATGCGTAAGAACGGAATATATATGCGTAAGAACTTAATATATATGCGTAAGCGCTGAAAATATATGCGTTAGAACTGAATATATGCGTAAGGATGGAATATATATGCGTAAGAACGGCATATATATGTGTAAGAACTGAATATATATGTGTACGAACTGAATATATATGTGTCAGAACTGAATATATATGCGTAAGAACTGAATATATATGCGTAAGAACTGAATATATATGCATAAGAACGGAATATATATGCGTAAGTACTGAATATATGCGTAAGAATTGAAAATATGCGTAAGAACTGAATATATATGCGTAAGAACGGATTGTATATGCGTAAGAAGGGAATATATATGCGTAATAATGGAATATATATGTGTAAGACCTCAATATATATGTGTAAGAACTGAATATATATGCGTAAGAACTGAATATATATGTGTAAGAACTGAATATATATGCGTAAGAACGGAATATAAATGCGTAAGAACTGAATATATATGCGTAAGAACTGAATATATATGCGTAAGAACGGAATATATATGAGTAAGAACGGAATATATATGCGTAAGAACGGAATATATATGGGTAAGAACGGAATATATATGCGTAAGAACTGAATATATATGTGTAAGAACTGAATATATGCGTAATAACGGAATATATATGCATAAGAACGGAATATATATCTGTAAGAACTGAATATATATGTGTAAGAACTAAATATATATGTGTAAGAACTGAATATATATGCGGAAGAACGGAATATATATGCGTAAGAATGGAATATATATGTGTAAGAACTCAATATATATGTGTAAGAACTGAATATATGTGTGTTAGAACTGAATATATATGTGTAAGAACTGAATATATATGCGTAAGAACTGAATATATATGCGTAAGAACTGAATATATATGCGTAAGAACGGAATATATATGCGTAAGAACGGAATATATATGCGTAAGAACGGAATATATATTGGTAAGAACGGAATATATATGCGTAATAACTGAATATATATGTGTAAGAACGGAATATATATCTGTAAGAACTGAATATATATGTGTAAGAACTAAATATATATGTGTAAGAACTGAATATATATGCGTAAGAACGGAATATATATGCGTAAGAACTGAATATATATGCGTAAGAACGGAATATATATGCGTAAGAACTTAATATATATGCGTAAGCGCTGAAAATATATGCGTTAGAACTGAATATATGCGTAAGAATGGAATATATATGCTTAAGAACGGCATATATATGCGTAAGAACGGAATATATATGCGTAAGAACTTAATATATATGTGTAAGAGCTGAAAATATATGCGTAAGAACTGAATATATGCGTAAGAATGGAATATATATGCGTAAGAACGGCATATATATGTGTAAGAACTGAATATATATGTGTAAGAACTGAATATATATGTGTCAGAACTGAATATATATGCGTAAGAACTGAATATATATGCGTAAGAACTGAATATATATGCTTAAGAACTGAATATATATGCATAAGAACGGAATATATATGCGTAAGAACTGAATATATGCGTAAGAATTGAATATATGCGTAAGAACTGAATATATATGCGTAAGAACGTAATGTATATGCGTAAGAAGGGAATATATATGCGTAAGAATGGAATATATATGTGTAAGAACTCAATATATATGTGTAAGAACTGAATATATATGTGTAAGAACTCAATATATATGTGTAAGAACTGAATATATATGCGTAAGAACGGAATATAAATGCGTAAGAACTGAATATATATGCGTAAGAACTGATTATATATGCGTAAGAACGGAATATATATGCGTAAGAACGGAATATATATGCGTAAGAACGGAATATATATGGGTAAGAACGGAATATATATGCGTAAGAACTAAATATATATGTGTAAGAACTGAATATATGCGTAATAACGGAATATATATGCATAAGATCGG
>JAWPHD010019374.1:0-35982 GCA_037043455.1 Cyrtodaria siliqua | reverse complement strand
CTCTGTAACAAATGCTTGGGTTTTGCTAATTATGACTCTTCAAACCAAGTACGGCGAAAACCAGATGTCTACAATGGTTATTGTGGAAAGAAGCTAAAATTCCTTATTTTGTCATAAGCAAGGGCAATAACTCTTTAATACACACATGCATGTTTTTCACTGTCTTATTCATCTGAGATCTAATTAAAACAAACTTTCAAATCTGGTAAACATCTTAAAAGCTGAGATTCCTTATATTGACATAAGCAAGGGCAATAACTCTGTAGAAAATGCGCCAATTTTGTTTACTGTCAAACTCATCTGAGATCTTGCTGAAACAAACCTTCATATACAATTTGGTAAAAATCAGACGCCATTTATTGAATTTTCCATGTAAAACAAACTGAAACTCCCTTGTTTATTCATTAATTCTAGGGCCAGAACTCTAATGTGTCTAATCCAGTTTTCAACCATTTTCAAGCTTTTATTAAAATAACGTTTTGACCAAGTTTATTATAGACCATATGAAAAATGAAGGCTCTAAATTGTTGACAAAGCAAAATAGAGCATGGACAGAGGGACAATGGATAACTCGCCATCGCAGCCAAAAAATGTGGGAAACAGCAATAGAAACAAGAGCTGTCGGAGAACAGCGCAGCTCGACTATTCGATTTTTCAGAGAATAATAAATTTATAGCTAGTATATACCATCAGAAAACAAGGCTACAACAATGTGGAGTGAGGTTGGGAGCACAACATAACTATGTGTAAGAATTGACCAAAACGACACAGAAATATGTAAAAAAAAAAAAAAAAAAAAAAAAAAATGAGTTTTGAGTGGGGTGATGGATGGGGTTGGGAGAGAGGCGGGGTGAATGGTGGGGGGTGGGGGGAGTGGGGGTGGTGAGGGCAACATATATGTGTAAGAAGCTATGTAAGAATTCACCAAAACAACACAAAAATATGTAAAAAAATAAAAATAAAAGACAAAAATTGAGTTTGAGTGGGGATGTGGTAGAGGCGGGGGTGGTGAGGGCAACATATATGTGTATTAAAGAAGCTATGTAAGAATTCACCAAAACATCACAAAAATTTGGGGGTGGCAGTGGTGGGGACGGGGGGGAAGGGGGCAACATGTTTAAGAATTGACAAAAGCAACACAGAAATAAAAGTTTCAAGTGGGGGGAAGCGGGATGAGAGGCGAGAGTGAGTTGGGTGGGGTGGGGGGTGGGGGCAACATATATATGTAAGAATTTACTAAAACAACAAAGAAATATGTAAAAAATATATATATAGATTTTCAAGTGGGTGTGTGTGTGTGTGTGTGTGTGGGGGGGGGGGGGGGGGGGGGGGGGGGGGGGAGCGGCGGTGAGAGACGGGAGTGGGTTGAGGTGGGGCGGCAGTGAGAGGCGGGAGTGGGTTGGTGGTGGGGGGTGGGGGAGGGGGGGGAGGTGGCGGAGAGGGCAACATATATGTGTAAGAATTGACTAAAACAACAAAGAAATATGTAAAAAAAAAAATAGATTTTCAAGTGTGGTGGGGGCGGGGGGGGGGGGAGGGGGGGGAGCGGGGGGGAGAGGCGGGAGTGGCTGTGGGGGGGGGACGGGGCAACATATATGTGTAAGAATTGACTAAAACAACAAAGATATATGTAAAAAAAATAATAATAAAAATTCAACTGGGGGGTGGGGGGTGAGAGGGGGGGGGGGGGGGGGGGGGAGGGGTGAGAGGGGGGCAACATATATGTGTAAGAATTGACTAAAACAACACAGAAATATGTAAAAAAAAAAAGAAAAAAAAAAGGTGGTGGGGGTAGGGGTGGGTGGGGGAGGAGGGAGCCCATGCCCCAATATGGGTGAAGTAATAAGATGCATAATGCTATAACAAATCCCAAACCAAAAATTATAGATATATACATGCTTACATGCAAACCTAGATCTGCCTTTATTGCACATTTTATGGGCAATCACAATTTGGGCTCCATGGGAGCCCAAAATTTGCAGAAGACAAAATTACTTATTCAACCCTTTACTATAAGGAAACCAATTCCAAAATTTAGTTCAGCTAGGACAAGAAATGTAAGAGATATAGACCTGTAAACACAGCTTACATGAAAAATTTGATGTGAAACAGACATATTTTAAGGGCTATCATAATTTGGGTTCCATGGGAGCCCATGGGTTGGTTACAGGAACCAAAATTGCTTATGCAGCCCTTAGGATAATGCTATAAGGAATCCCATGAACAAATTTGGTTGTGCTAGGATAAGAAATGTAAGAGATATAGACTTGTAAACACAGCTTACACACTAACGTTGATGTGGGATGCCGACGCCGACGCCAACGCCGACGCCGACCCCGGGGTGATTACATAAGCTCTCTTATTCTTCGAATAGTCGAGCTAAAAAGGAAAAAGCTACATATTTATCAACAAAACATAATGTTAACGGACGGACAATGGACACTGCAGCAATGCATAAGCTAACAAATAATATGCTCAGTCTTAATGATTTATTGTTATCCGTCGCGATAGTTTGTGCCACTTAGGGGGCACTCCATAGTTTAATGTACATTTCTCAATCATCAAACCCATGACAAGCTCTTAGCAATATTTTAAATGTCAATAAATAAAAAATAAAAAAATCCTACACATATCAGGGTCATGTCTGCACTCATAATGCTCTTGCATATCAGGAAATGCTAAATTTTACATACCTAGTCCGGCATTTTAAAAAGTTATTCCATGCTGATCTCCTCGTCAGTGAAAATCAGCCATTTTAACTACTTTTAGGAAGTTTTTGATTGGTTCACATTTTTCTATTTATAGCCTCCAAAAAACCCAAAGAATGCATATTCCAATACACCAAAATAAACTTAGAAGTAATCAAAACTGAAAAAAACATCAAACATGTGCTTCATAATTATTATAAAGACCATCCATGGACCTAAAAGATGCTTAGTTGATTTCTTTCTGATTTACACCATGGACATTCATGCGAAACTGAGGACTGCCCCCTTAATCATACTTTCTATCTGATCATTCGGCTAAGACTTAAAAACGAGGTCCCCATATCTATGTAACCAAGACGCTAGGCAGTAAAGACCTACCTTTTGCATGACATTGGTGTCAATATCAGTTGAGACGTTTCTGGGCCGTAATGCATTAAGGACTTACCTGCTGCATGACTTGGTGTCAATATCAGCTGAGACAAGTCTGGGCAGTATTGCATTAAGGACTTACCTTTTGCGTGACTTGATGTTAGATGACAAAAATCTTTGCAGTATTGCATTAAGGACTTACCATTTGCATGATTTGGTATCAATATCAGCTTACAAGAGTCTGAGCAGTATTGCGTTAACAACTTATCTTTTGGTGTCAACATCACATGAGACGAGTCTGGGCAGTATTGCATTAAGGACTTACCTTTTGCGTGACTTGGTGTTAACATCAGCTGAGATGAGTCTAGGCAGTATTGTATTAAGGACTTGCCTTTTGCGTGACTTGATGTTAGATGACACAAATCTTTGCAGTATTGCATTAAGGACTTACCATTTCCATGACTTGGTGTCAATATCAGCTGACAAGAGTCTGGGCAGTATTGCATAAAGGACTTACCTTTTGCGTGACTTGGTGTCAACATCAGCTGAGACGAGTCTGAGCAGTATTGCATTAAGGACTAACCTTTTGTAGGACTTAGTGTCAACATCAGCTGCTACGAGTCTGGGCAGCATTGCATTAAGGACTTACCTTTTGTGTGACTTGATATCAATATCAGCTGACAAGAGTCTGGGCAGTATTGCATAAAGGACTTACCTTTTGTGTGACTTGGTGTCAACATCAGCTGAGACGAGTCTGAGCAGTATTGCATTAAGGACTAACCTTTTGTAGGACTTAGTGTCAACATCAGCTGCTACGAGTCTGGGCAGTATTGCATTAAGGACTTACCTTTTGCGTGACTTGGTCAATATCAGTTGCTATGAGTCTGGGCAGCATTGCATTAAGAACTTACCTTTTGCGTGACTTGGTGTCAATATCCACTGACAAGAGTCTGGGCAGTATTGCATTAAGGACTCACCTTTTGTGTGACTTGGTGTCAATATCAGCTGACACAAGTCTGGGCAGTATTGCATTAAGGACTTACCTTTTGCGTGACTTAGTGTCAATATCAGCTGACACAAGTCTGGGCAGTATTGCATTAAGGACTTACCTTTTGCGTGACTTAGTGTCAATATCAGCTGACACAAGTCTGGGCAGTATTGCATTAAGGACTTACCTTTTGCGTGACTTAGTGTCAATATCAGCTGACACAAGTCTGGGCAGTATTGCATTAAGGACTTACCTTTTGCGTGACTTAGTGTCAATATCAGCTGACACAAGTCTGGGCAGTATTGCATTAAGGACTTACCTTTTGCGTGACTTAGTGTCAATATCAGCTGACACAAGTCTGGGCAGTATTGCATTAAGGACTTACCTTTTGCGTGACTTAGTGTCAATATCAGCTGACACAAGTCTGGGCAGTATTGCATTAAGGACTTACCTTTTGCGTGACTTAGTGTCAATATCAGCTGACACAAGTCTGGGCAGTATTGCATTAAGGACTTACCTTTTGCGTGACTTAGTGTCAATATCAGCTGACACAAGTCTGGGCAGTATTGCATTAATGACTTACCTTTGGTGTGACTTAGTGTCAATATCAGCTGACACAAGTCTGGGCAGTATTGCATTAATGACTTACCTTTTGCGTGACTTAGTGTCAATATCAGCTGACACAGGTCTGGGCAGTATTGCATTAAGGACTTACCTTTTGCGTGACTTAGTGTCAATATCAGCTGACACAAGTCTGGGCAGTATTGCATTAAGGACTTACCTTTTGCGTGACTTAGTGTCAATATCAGCTGACACAAGTCTGGGCAGTATTGCATTAAGGACTTACCTTTTGCGTGACTTAGTGTCAATATCAGCTGACACAAGTCTGGGCAGTATTGCATTAAGGACTTACCTTTTGCGTGACTTAGTGTCAATATCAGCTGACACAAGTCTGGGCAGTATTGCATTAAGGACTTACCTTTTGCGTGACTTAGTGTCAATATCAGCTGACACAAGTATGGGCAGTATTGCATTAAGGACTTACCTTTTGCGTGACTTAGTGTCAATATCAGCTGACACAAGTCTGGGCAGTATTGCATTAAGGACTTACCTTTTGCGTGACTTAGTGTCAATATCAGCTGACACAAGCCTCGGCAGGATAGAGATAAGGATGGCTGATAAAAATGGTAAAATAGACCTCCCGGCAATCTTGGCAAACTCTCGTAGCCACACTACAGCTGTATAGCGGATCAAGTCATCTATAAGTATAAATAGCAGTTCTACAAAATGGAAGATTATTGAATAACAAAATGTTACTCTCTATAAATGAAGAGAATTAGTATTAGTACTATCAGGCCTAAAAAAAATAATAGTGTGGTTCTGGTAACATGTTCAAAATTGGTAGGTAGGGTAGGTCGGATTTTTTTTTTTTTATTTGCGTTCATAAACTTTGCGTTCATAAAAAACAATCCTTAAAAAAAAAAAAGGCCTCATTACTATTTAAAGTATTACACTAACTTGTGTCATCTGCCATGTGCATATTTCTGAAAGGACAATCTAACTATAAAGTTTTAAGACAGGGATGCAATCCTTCATGAATTATGAAGCAGATTATTATTTGTTTAAGCGTTAAAGTTTATGAAAAGGGGCATAAATCTGATTGGATAATTGATAAGAAAAGACTGTATAAAGTTTCACGACCTTAGGTCACTATTTTGCCAGATTAGGTTGCAGGTTAAAGTGTTAAGAAAATGAGCATAACTTTGCCAAAATGAAAGTCAAGAGTTACATGTGTAACGACATTCGTTTGGATAGGAATGAAGATGTATGTGAAGTTTCATAAGTATAAGTCAAATACCTTTCAGTTATGGCCAGCTATGAGGTTGGTTAGGTTGCAGTTAAAACATTTATGAAAAGGAGCATAACTCTGCCAAAATGAAAGTCTAGAGTTATTGGACATGTGTAACCACATTCCTTTGGGTAGGAATGAAGATGTATGTGAAGTTTCATAAGTATAAGTCAAATACCTTTCAGTTATGGCCAGTTATGAGGTTGGTTAGGTTGCAGTTAAAACATTTATGAAAAGGAGCATAACTCTGCCAAAATGAAAGTCAGAGTTATTGGACATGTGTTACGACATTCCTTTTGTTAAGATGAAGATGTGTGTGAAGTTTCACGAACATAGGTCAAATACTTTTTAAGTTATGACCAAGGTTAGGTTGCAGGTTAAAGTTTGACGGACGGACAACAGACCAAGTGATCACTAAGTGTCTACCATGCTAAGCAGGTGACACAAAAAGTAGATGTGTATGTTATTAATACATCTTACCATCACTCTGACTGTGTAAGATGAGAATATTGGCCATGCCTGCAATATTCACGTAACCTTGCGACTTCTTGATTCCATTTAGAAATTCTTCAAGTATATTCTGACACCTGCAAGTATTTATAAAATGTATTCATAAATGTTGTGGGCAAGATTAGACATGAAACACATAGATTTGAAGCTGGGAGCCTGATTAGACGTAGAACTAACACCAGATAGAGATCCGAAGCTGTGAGCCAGGCTAGACATACAACCAACAGCAGATAGAGATCTGAAGATGTGAGCTAGATTAGACATAGAACCAACAGCTGATAGAGATATGAAGCTGTGAGTCTTTGTTTGTTTGTTTGCATGATGTTTTACGTCAGTTTCAACACAAGTAAGGTTATATATATATTATTTTTTGTGGTGGAGGCAGACCACCCACTTTTCCTGGGTAAAACCAGTACTGTACACCTCCCACCATCCGTATGAATCAACACTTCCTCACTTGCAAGTCGAGCTCCCATTGAGATTCGAACCCGTAGCGGTGAGAGGCAAAGGTTTACATTGCAACGTCATTAACCATTCGACCACGGAGACGCTGTGAGTCAGATTAGACATAGAACCAACAGCAGATAGAGATCTGAAGCTGTGAGCCAGATTAAACATAGAACAACAGCATATGGAGATATGAAATATGAAGCTGGGAGCTAGATTAGACATATAACCAACAGCAGATAGAGATATGAAGCTGTGAACCACATTAGACATAGAACCAACAGCAGATAGAGATCTGAAGATGTGAGCCAGATTAGTCTAGAACCAACAGCAGATAAGAGATCTGAAGATGTGAGCCAGCCAGATTAGACATAGAACCAACAGCAGATAGAGATTTGAAGCTGTGAGCCAGATTAGACATAGAACCAACAGCAGATAGAGATCTGAAGATGTGAGCCAGATTAGACATAGAACCAACAGCAGATAGAGATCTGAAAATGTGAGCAAGCCAGATTAGACATATAACCAACAGTAGATAGAGATCTGAAGATGTGAGCCAGACATATAACCAACAGCAGATAGAGATCTGAAGATGTGAGCCAGCCAGATTAGACATAGAACCAACAGCAGATAGAGATCTGATGCTGGGAGCCAGATTAAACATAGAACCAACAGCAGCTGGAGATATGAAGCTGGGAGCGAGATTAGACATAGAACCAACAACATATATGAAGCTGTGAACCAGATAAGACATAGAACCAACAGCAGATTGGGATATGAAGCTGTTAGCCAGATTAGACAAGAACCAACAGCAAATAGAGATCTGAAGCTGTGAACTGGATTAGACCTAGAACCAACAGCAGATAGAGATATGAAGCTGTGAGCCAGATTAGAATAGAACCAACAGCAGATTGAGATATGAAGCTGTGAACCAGATTAGACATAGAACCAACAGCAGATAGAGATCTGAAGCTGGGAGCTAGATTAGACATAGAACCAACAGCAGATATAGATATGAAGCTGTGAGCCAGATTAGACATAGAACCAACAGCAGATAGAGATATGAAGCTGTGAGCCAGATTAGACATAGAACCAACTGCAGATAGAGATCTGAAGGTGTGAACTGGATTAGACCTAGGACCAACAGCAGATAGAGATCTGAAGCTGGGAGCTAGATTAAACATATAACAACAACAGATAGAGATCTGAAGCTGGGAGCTAGATTTGACATAGAACAAACAGCAGATAGAGATATGAAGCTGTGAGCCAGATAAGACATAGAACCAACAGCAGATAGAGATCTGAAGATGTGAGCCAGATTAGTCTAGAACCAACAGCAGATAAGAGATCTAAAGATGTGAGCCAGCCAGATTAGACATAGAACCAACAGCAGATACAGATCTGAAGCTGGGAGCTAGATTAAACAGATAACCAACAACAGATAGAGATCTGAAGCTGGGAGCTAGATTAAACATATAACCAACAACAGATAGAGATCTGAAGCTGGGAACTAGATTAGACATAGAACCAACAGCAGATAGAGATATGAAGCTGTGAGCCAGATAAGACATAGAACCAACAGCAGATAGAGATCTGAAGATGTGAGCCAGATTAGTCTAGAACCAACAGCAGATAAGAGATCTGAGGATGTGAGCCAGCCAGCCAGATTAGACATAGAACCAACAGCAGATAGAGATCTGAAGCTGTGAGCCAGATTAGACATAGAACCAACAGCAGATGGAGATATGAAGCTGTGAACCAGATTAGACATAGAACCAACAGCAGATAGAGATCTGAAGATGTGAGCCAGATTAGACATAGAACCAACAGCAGATAGAGATCTGAAGATGTGAGTCAGATTAGACATAGAACCAACTGCAGATAGAGATCTGAAGAAGTGAGCCAGCCAGATTAGACATATAACCAACAGTAGATAGAGATCTGACGATGTGTCAGATCAGACATAGAACCAACAGCAGATAGGGATCTGAAGATGATTGCCAGCCAGATTAGACATATAACCAACAGTAGATAGAGATCTGAAGAAGTGAGCCAGATTAGACAAAGAATCTACAGCAGATAGAGATCTGAAGATGTGAGCCAGCCAGATTAGACATATAACCAACAGTAGATAGAGATCTGAAGATGTGTCAGATCAGACATAGAACCAACAGCAGATAGGGATCTGAAGATGTGAGCCAGCCAGATTAGACATAGAACTAACAGCAGATAGAGATCTGAAGATGATTGCCAGCCGGATTAGACATAGAATCAACAGCAGATAGAGATCTGAAGATGTGAGTCAGATTAGACATAGAACCAACAGCAGATAGAGATCTGAAGCTGTGAGCCAGATTAGACATAGAACCAACAGCAGATAGAGATATGAAGATGTGAGTCAGATTAGACATAGAACCAACAACATATAGAGATCTGAAGCTGTGAACCAGATTAGACATAGAACCAACAGCAGATTGAGATATGAAGCCGTTAGCCAGATTAGACAAGAACCAACAGCAAATAGAGATATGAAGCTGTGAACCGGATTAGACCTAGAACATAGAACCAACAGCAAATAGAGATCTGAAGCTGTGAGCCAGATTAGACATAGAACCAACACCAGATAGAGATCTGAAGCTGTGAGCCACATTAGACATAGAACCAAAGCAGATAGAGATAAGAAGCTGTGAGCCATATTAGACACAGAACCAACAGCAGATAGAGATATGAAGCTGCGAGACACATTAGACATAGAACCAACAGCAGATAGAGATAAGAAGCTTTGAGCCAGATTAGACATTGAACCAACAACAGATAGAGATCTGAAGCTGTGAGACAGATTGATCACTGATTGGTCTAATCATTGAGATCATGTCATGCTAAAAATTACAAATTTGTTGGTTTCATGTCTAAGCTGACTCATGGTTTCAGACTTTTATCTGATGTTTATCTGACCAATATACTAGGGATTTGAAACAAAGTTTTGGTACTACATGTTTTGTTTTGTTTTTCCGCTTTTTTTTGTTGCTGACTTTTCAATGTTTATAAATACCTTCACTGTTACAAATATTATGTACTATAATGACATTTTTACTCACATTTTCCTTATCTCCTGATTGGGATCACCAAGAATTTGAAAGATTCCGTCTAAAAACTCTGGCAGTAATACAATCATGTTGATATCAGGAACTGCATCCAATGTTTGTATCTAAAATACAGATAAAACAGGCTTGGAGAGTAGTTAGCATAAAATACATATAAATAAAATATAAGCTTGGGGAGTGCTTAGCATAAAATACAGATAAAATAGGTTGGAAAGAGTACTTAGCATTAAAACAGATAAAACAGTGTGTTTGTTCGAATTGTGTTTTATGTCATTTTAGCACATGTTAGGCCATATACGACGGTTGATTTTTTTTGTGGTGGAGGCAGACCACCCTATTTTTCCTGGGTAGAACCATTACTATATTCCTCTCGCCATAAGTAAGAGTTAGATAAAACAGGCTTGAAGAGTAGTCAGCATAAAATACAGATAAGAAGGGCTTGCAGAGTAGTAAGCATACATGTAAACTAGACGGTGTTCCGCAGAACACGTGTGTCGCCTGTAAGCACTCTGTCAGTATAACAAGTTTTTTTTACCCAGATAAATGACCTTGACAAACTGGCCTGACTAAATATGAAGAAAAAAATGATTATTTAACCCATCTAATGACTTTCAGTGTGACCTATAGCTTTATATTTTAGTATGTTCATGTCGATGTTGTCATGGTGAGTATATATTGAAAGTTTGATGAAGAAATAACAAGAAATGAGAAAGTTATAGCCAACATTAAGTTTTCGTGATGAAAAAGATGAGTATTTAAACCATGTAAATGACCTTCAGTGTGACCTTGACCTTTATATTTTAGTATGGTCATGTCGATGTTGTCATGGTGAGTATATATTAAAAGTTCTATGAAGAAATATCAAGAAATGGGAAAGTTATAGCCAACGTTAAGTTTTCGTGAAGAAAATAATTAGCATTTAACCCATATAATGACCTTCAGTGTGACTTTGACCTTTATGTTTTAGTATGTCATGTCGATGTTGTTATGGTGAGTATATATTGAAAGTTTGATGAAGAAATAAAACGAAATGAGAAAGTTATAGCCAACATTAAGTATTGTGATGAAAAAGATGAGTATTTAACCCATGTAAATGACCTTCAGTGTGACCTTGACCTTTACATTTTAGTATGGTCATGTCGATGTTGCCATGATGAATATATTGCAAGTTTGATGAAGAAATATCAAGAAATGAGAAAGTGATAGCCAATGTTAAGTTTTCGTGAAAAAAATAATAAGTATTTAACCCATATAATGACCTTCAGTGTGACCTTGACCTTATATTTTAGTATTGTCATGATGATGTTGTCACGAAGAATATACATTGAAAGTTTGATGAAGAAATATTACGAAATGAGAAAATTATGACCAAAGTTAAGTTTTCATGACGCACAGACCGACGGACTGACAAGACGATAAAGGGATCCATGTGTATTTTACTTTTTCTTCGAAAAGGCGACACAAAAAAGGCTTGGTGAGTAGTTAGCATAAAATGCAGATAAAAAAGGCTTGGAAAGTAGTTGGCTAAATATCTAAAAGTTAAGATGATACAGAGTATTTAGCATTTTATAACTTGTGGTGCGGGAGTGTAATAGAGCCTTACATACATAATACTAGTGTTATACATTTTCAAATGAAGGCTGAATTTTTACGCATTTTTTCTTTTAGCTATCAGAATTTCCTTGTCTGTAATATTAATATGTTGGGGGCATACATCTTACCCATGAAACTATAAACTGGCGAGCAAACTGATTTTTGGTGTAGATCCTTTCTCGCAGTAGCGGGATAAATGCGACCAGGTCAAACGAGGAACTCTCTGTCACTATATCCTGAAAATAGAGACCAATATAGATAATGGAGACCAATATAGAAAATGGAGACCAATATAGATAATGGAGACCAATATAGATAATGGAATACCAATACAGATAATTGAATACCAATATAGATAATGGAGACCAATATAGATAATGGAATATAGATAATGGAATATAGATAATGGAATACCAATATAGATAATGGAGACCAATATAGATAATGGAATATAGATAATGGAGACCAATATAGATAATGGAGACCAATATAGATAATGGAATACCAATATAGATAATGGAGACCAATATAGATAATGGAATACCAATATAGATAATGGAGACCAATATAGATAATGGAGACCAATATAGATAATGGAATACCAATATAGATAATGGAGACCAATATAGATAATGGAGACCAATATAGATAATGGAATACCAATATAGATAATGGAGACCAATATAGATAATGGAGACCAATATAGATAATGGAATATAGATAATGGAATACTCAGAATATTAATCAGTAAATATTACTTTTCACTTTCATTTGAATTTTATTATTTTTGAACATGCTTGAAATATAAGAAACGTGACAGTAAACTTTAAGTATACTACCTTCAAATGAAACAGTTCTCTCAGTTATACATTATGTACACTATACACCCATAAGTGGATATGCAAAAGGAAAAATAAAACTTAACCCGAATAAACAGTTTTTGCTTCACCACCAGGGGAACATATATCTATAAATAAATTTAATAAACATATGTCTAGAGCTGAGATAATACACATGTATGTGAAAATCAAATGTCAATGACAAGGCCCTCCCCACCCACCCACACTCCCCCATCCACCCCCAAATTCAATAAGTCTCTTGTCAAAACACATGGCTTTTCATGAAGATTTATATAAAACCCAAACATTAATTAATAACTAACATAACACATTTTCAAGGGCGGGAGTGAAAGATAGGATATGTCAAAACTCTGAGGCAAAATACTTTAATTTGAGCATATAAACTCTTAAGTATAGATGATGCTAATTTTCTATAATGTGTAGGCAAATATATTTCAGGGAAGAGGTAGCTATGCCATGGAAAATCCAACATATTGTTACCTTTATAAGTCTATCAAGCAGTTCTGTCCCATTTTTCACATTCTGATCAGGATCTGCTGCAAGCTGTAATAATGAATATTGTCCAGTTTTAAAGTCGATACAATATTCTTTATCCAGTCTAAATAGGTTTTCCATGTAAGTACAAACATGGTAGGTCTACTTTCCTGTTAAAAAGAAACGTTGCGGAACACAAATATTCAATGTCCATGTTACAGGTGCTGAACATTGTAGCAGTACAAGTTGTTTGTACCTACATCATGTGACCGGTGCCCGTGCTGAACACTGTAGCAGTACAATTTGTTTGTACCTACATCATGTGACCGGTGCCTGTGCTGAACATTGTAGCAGTACAATTTGTTTGTACCTACATCATGTGACCGGTGCCCGTGCTTAACATTGAAGCAGTACAAGTTGTTTGTACCTACATCATGTGACCGGTGCCCATGCTTAACATTGTAGCAGTACAATTTGTTTGTACCTACATCATGTGACCAGTGCCCGTGCCTAACATTGTAGCAGTACAATTTGTTTGTACCTACATCATGTGACCGGTGCCCGTGCTGAACATTGTAGCGGTACACGTTGTTTGTACCTAAATCATGTGACCGGTGCCCATGCTTAACATTGTAGCAGTACAATTTGTTTGTACCTACATCATGTGACCGGTGCCCGTGCCTAACATTGTAGCAGTACAATTTGTTTGTACCTACATCATGTGACCGGTGCCCGTGCTGAACATTGTAGCGGTACACGTTGTTTGTACCTACATCATGTGATCGGTAAAACCCATGAGCGGCCTATTCCAGAGACTGAGTAAGTTTCTTGCTGAAGATCTTATATTCTTCACATTATTAGAATGCAACACTAGCAACTTCAATACATTATTAGAATGCAACACTAGCAACTTCAATACATTATTAGAATGCAACACTAGCAACTTCAATACATTGTTTGCAGTATAACAGTATCAAACATTCATTGAAATGCTACAGTTTCAATATGATCACACATTAGACAGTTTACCAGTCTAGTCTGATATAACGTGTTGTGCTATTGAGGTTTTGAATCTTTTCAACACATTTGTATGGTGTGCATTACACAATGGTAACACAGCATCAAATTATACTTACACATGTCAATAAGATTTTAGAAAGAAAGGTATAATTTATATTTTTTGAGAGTCGGTGCTAATGAATTGTCTCAAAATTCAGTCAGTGCTGAAACTCAAAACACTGAATCTGATGCCCTTCAAGCAGGCACGTAGTTATGCTGAGACGCACCGAGCCAGTTTTGGGAAGGTACCGAACATTTAAGTAGGCATTTTAATCTTGTATCAAATAAAAATTAATAAAACATACTTGACTACATTTGTCTAACTAACAAGAGGTCAATGACCTTGAAGCTCTACTGATAGGTTTTTGATAGCTAGGTCAGCATTCCTGTGAAGTTTCATGAAAATCCATCAAGTAGTTTCAGAGGTGTAGTCGCTACAAGTTTTCATTATATAACTCTACGTAAACAAAGATGGCTGCTGGCAGCCATGTTTAACGTCAAATAAAAATAATTTTTGACAAGGATCAACATCATGTCATACTGATCATTTTAGGAAAAGACGCATATAAATATCACTTATAGTTTTCAAGAAGTAGCCGCTACAAACTTGTTTTTTGAAAAAATATTTTTAGCTGTGGCGGCCATCTTGAATTTCCGACCAACCTAAAATGTTGCTAGGATCATTTAGACATCAAGAGCAACATTCCTGTGAAGTTTCATGGAAATCTGTAGAGTAGTTTCAGAGGAGTAGTCGCTACAAGTTTTTACTAAATAACTCGATGTAAACAAAGATGGCCACTGGCAGCCATGTTTAACTTCGAATCAAAACGATTTTCGACAAGGACTAACATCATGTCATGCTGATCATTTCAGAAAAAGTCCCATATCAATATCACTTAGAGTTTTCAAGAAGTAGTCGCTACAAACTTGCTTTTTAAAAATCTAGCTTTAGATTTGGTGGCCATCTTGGATTTCACATCAACATGAATTTTTGCTAGAATCAACTTGACTTCATGGGCAACATTTCTGTAAAGTTTCATGAAAATCCATTCAGTAGTTTCAGAGGAGTAGTCGCTACAAAAAAGTTTACGGACGGACGGACACCGCACCACGGCATAAGCTCTGCTGATCTCTGATCAGTAGAGCTAAAAACTGAAAATCTGGCCCGGGAATGGATCAAAATGCAGGAAATCACTTGTAGAAATCAACACTTTTTTCAAGGTACTTGTCCGCAGACCCTGCCTCGATTAAATTTAAGGGCTGGTTACAGGTCAAAAGTAGTGATCAAAAGAAGCATACCCTGCTGAGGTTGTCGAATATTTCATTGAAGAACGGCAGGACAGAGCCCCTGGTCACCTTGACAATGTTGTACAGAGCCTCACAGGAGTAATAACGCACACGACTGTCCTGGTCACGGAAACACGCCAACACCGGCTTCACCAATTCATTCACGTACACGCTTGAATCCTTGGTAAAGATTATATATTATTGGGTTATTTCCTTGTTATTGTGTAAACTTTACATACAATTAAGTAAGGTTAGAAAGTAAAACTACATTTTATTAACTGAAGATGACTGACTGGGTGCATCTTTAAATGATATCTGACCCATTTACAAATAGAAAAAAACATGAACCATGACAATGTATAAGAAAAGGAACTTAGAATATGGTAGGTTGTGTCTTTCATTCCAATTCATATTGATGTTTTTAATGTAAATAAGTATATTTCCATGCTTGAAATAAATTATGTTAACATATTTTGCCAATATGTAATTGCAAAAGATTGGGCAAAAAGTTCTAACAACATTAGTTAACATCCTTGAACATAAATAGTATGGTATGCACACAAATGCCAGTGTCTATATGGGTGCTTACCTTTTCCAAAGCAATAGCAGCAGCAAGACCTATAGCTATAGAAAATACCAGTGCCTGTCAATAGCAGCAATAACTATAGAAAATACCAGTGCCTGTCAATAGCAGCAAGACCTATAGAAAATACCAGTGCCTGTCAATAGCAGCAATAACTATAGAAAATACCAGTGCCTGTCAATAGCAGCAATAACTATAGAAAATACCAGTGCTTGTCAATAGCAGCAAGACCTATAGAAAATACCAGTGCCTGTCAATAGCAGCAATAACTATAGAAAATACCAGTGCCTGTCAATAGCAGCAAGACCTATAGAAAATACCAGTGTTTGTCAATAGCAGCAAGACCTATAGAAAATACCAGTGCCTGTCAATAGCAGCAATAACTATAGAAAATACCAGTGCCTGTCAATAGCAGCAATAACTATAGAAAATACCAGTGCCTGTCAATAGCAGCAATAACTATAGAAAATACCAGTGCCTGTCAATAGCAGCAAGAACTATAGAAAATACCAGTGCCGCAGAGCTGTAGATAAGGTGAGTTTTTACTCATACTTTTGTTACAAATTTTAAATTGTGAGTATCATTACTCATCAACTTACTACAAGTACTCATAACTTCTAAAAATCATGAGTATTATATTTGTATGTATAGTCCTGTGGAACAGTTTATTTCATATTTATATGATGAAAAGTGTTCCAAGCATGTGTCTAATATTAAGGTCATACAGTGTTTCTTTTGTCTTTTAAAATGTACCCCGTGTGGTTGCCGGGTAGAACACACTCACTGCAAATCCAGCAGAAGGCAGATGGGTAGGACCCCACACCCCATCCCACCCCAGTTCTGCAGGTTAGAAGGGGTTCTAGGCCCATTTTCCATATTTTATCTAGATGTAAATGGAGGATGAGGCTGGCATGTTCATTCCTGTTTGGCGCCATATAACCGTTCTTGTGTTGGTGCGCCATAAAAACCCAATTCAATTCAATTTTAAAATGTATTAATTCACATTCATTTTGAAAGCATGTTTTATTTAAAGCAATTGTTTACATTGAACGAGTTCCTTGTTACTCAATAATTTTAAATTTGATGAGTAAATACTCATTGCAGTCAAAAATTATCTACAGCTCTGAGTGCCTGTCAATAGCAGCAAGAACTGTAGAAAATACCAGTGCCTGTCAATAGCAGCACAAACTATAGAAAATACCAGTGCCTGTCAATAGCAGCAAGAACTGTAGAAAATACCAGTGCCTGCCAATAGCAGCAAGAACTATAGAAAATACCAGTGCCTGTCAATAGCAGCAAGAACTGTAGAAAATACCAGTGCCTGTCAATAGCAGCACAAACTATAGAAAATATCAGTGCCTGCCAATAGCAGCAAGAATTATAGAAATACCAGTGCCTGTCAATAGCAGCAAGAACTGTAGAAAATACCAGTGCCTGTCAATAGCAGCACAAACTATAGAAAATACCAGTGTCTGTCAATAGCAGCACAAACTATAGAAAACACCAGTGCCGGTCAACAGCAGCAAGAACTATAGAAAATATCAGTGTCTGTCAATAGCAGCAAGACCTATAGAAAATACCAGTGTCTGTCAATAGCAGCAATACCTATAGAAAATACCAGTGCCTGTCAATAGCAGTAAGAACTATAGAAATACCAGTGCCTGTCAATAGCAGCAAGAACTATAGAAAATACCAGTGCCTGTCAATAGCAGCAAGAACTATAGAAAATATCAGTGCCTATTGTGAGAACTTACTTTTCCCAAAGCAATAGCAGCAGCAGCAAGACCGATAAGCCCACCCTTCTTGGTATTCGGGTTGGGTGACAAGGCAAACTCATCACCAAGAATCTTTAATACACGTTTCACCTGCAGGTCCTGGTTATTCTGGACAAACTCTTTCATTATTCTGAAATGTTACATTTAAACAAGATTAGATATTAGTATGCAGAGAAATCAAACTGTTACAATTCATATTATATATCAAAGACGTATTATATATCAAATACGTATTATATATCAAATACGTACTTTAAAACTTAAAGGTACTATAGGTAACCTTACAGGAGGTGCCTTTGATGCTGAATTTGATTAAAGGTAGTTGATATTAAGGGGGGAAAAAAGCTCCTCTATATTCAATTTGGGTGTTGTTGCTTTCAAAATACCAGTATGTTTATTACTACTATATAAAAAGAAATATATTAAAGAAGCATGCATGGCAACTGTGAATGTTTTTTACCACAATTGAAAAGGAACACAATAGTGGGTTTTGTAAAACAGATAATATTTTTTTAATTAAAATCCTTTTTTAGTTATTATATTAGCAAAACTTTGACATATTCAGAAATGGTAGGGACATAAGTGAGGATTGTTTCACATTGTCATAATTACAGTATAACAACAATATATATGTAATGAGAAACAATACCAATGTTTCTTTGTTTCGGAATATAAATGCATAAATGTCAACATTTAGAATAAGCACATAAGGTATATTCCCAACATTATTTAATGATTTTCTTTTCCAAGAAAACCAAAGTCCGCATGTCAATCAATCAATTAATGCATCTCATTTTAAGTTTTCTGGTCCACTGGGAATGAAACATATTAAAGGGACACATGGCAATCTTGATTTTTTAAAAACTCGTCCCACCCCGTTAGTTTTTCTACATAAATTGCATGTGTTCAATCATTAATATTAATTATAACAATAGTATAAAGCAAATTTTTTTGGCATATTACAAACTGTTGATTACATTTCACCAATAATATATTCAAATTTATTTTAGAATAAGGAAAAAACGTTGACTGTATTTAAATATATGAAAGCAGATTTAAAAAGTAAAAATTATACTGGATTAATAAATCGAGAATCAAATTGTAGTGCTTGGTAAAGACTTCAAGATTGCCATGTGTCCCTTTACCTTGCATCGCTTGGTAAGTTTTGAAACAAATATTTCTGGGGGATGGGGAGGTGCGTTTATTAGGGGATGGGCATTTATTAGGGATTATACGGTAGTCATAAATTACAAAAAATGGATGAGCATTTAAAAGGAGAATACAATTGGAAGAGGATGACCAAAGAGGTGGTTAAACAACAATTATGGTCCATTACACTCAAAGACTTTGTGGATGCAGATCGGGCATATAACTGTTCGTGAAAAGATATTTAAAAGATAGTTTGCAAGTTGTTGATTATAACTAGTCTAATCACTAATATTTGGAGTTTCCATTAGCAATGTATTCTATTAAAACTGAAATATGCAAAAAAATTGTTGACTTAAACTTATTCTGTTCATCATTTAATATATATCAAGTGGTTTCAAAGTGTTAAATTGTTACACTTACAATTTCATCGGCACAAAGTGAAAGTATATTTGTTTTTGTCAGACATCAATATATTTGTTTAAGCAAGACTGGTGCAAAAATTTAGAAATAAAAAAAGACAAAAACAGGTAGAGATAAAAAAGACTGATTATATAAACGTGCTACCATAAATCATATGAGTGTTGTTCAAAACATAAATTTCAGGAAACCAAACACTTATGTATGTAATGTATTTCGTTTAAGGATTTTTAATACTTGTGACACGCAGTAGGACTAATGTTAGTAGAGTTCCCGAAAGGTCAAGTAACATTTCAAATCCACTTGTCCTTCAGGATGAGTCGAGTAAATTTGACACCTATGACAGATACAATTAACTGCATAAACCATATATCGTCTTTCTATCTATTTTCGACCAACATGTGATTTTGACCGACGGCGGAAATTACTCTGCACACGTTTATTATGCAAATTTTGTCATCATTTTTTATGATAGTCTGCTAAATGAATAGTTCTTTAGAACAACAACAGAAAACACTTGCAAATAATAAGTTTTTTAAGGCTACTGATAATTTTTCTAGATAGTTAATCTCTTTACCAGTGTTTTCATCATTAAATGAATCCCAATGTAAAGCAAACTTAAACAAAATAAAATATTTTATGATATATGATGATTTAATCCTTTGCCTTTCATTAGATATCAACAAGTTTTATTTACTCGTAAAATGAGAAGTAGTAAATGGGTTATATCAAGGGCTGGGTACCTCAATAAAACATGCAGCAATATCGATGTTTGTGTTAAAAACATCTGATAATTGTTATGTTAGTACATTTCCTACGTTACATGTGACCTAAATTCCTGACAAGCAGACGGACATGTTTTGAAAACAGCAGAAACAATCATTTTAAAGCTCCAAGGTGAGTATTAAAAAAAATCGATTTTAGGGTGATGAGGGTAGACATTTATTCATATTTTTCTTATAGAAAATAAGTACAGCTTTGTTTCTTCTTGTTATATTAAAAAATAGTTGATATTTTTGCATTTTTTTACGCGGTCAGCTAATGCTAATTTAGGTCAACAAATTTGACCATATGAAAATACTGCATCTCGGGATAAAAGCTATAGTAAATAAGGTGAACGGAAACACATGCCGTCACTTGAAACAAATAAGTTGAGGTCATGCATTTACAAATGTTATCGGATGGAAAATTAACAAAATGTAATCAAAGCCGCGGTATGTTTTGTTAAAGTTTGAATTCTTTAGATTACCTAACATCATATTATGTCAATTTATAATACATTACTGATATATGTAGCCAAATTTAAAACACACCTTAAGGCAGCATGAGAATACCCACAGAAACGTAACAATTCTCGTGTCTGAAAGTTGATAGTAAAATTATATGCATAAAACAGCCATAAATAGTGATATTTATAAACTCAAAACTGGTGTATAAGATTCACAATGCAATTACTTTTCAATTTCTAAGGCTCCGACTTTCCGCTTTTCATACAGTTTGTCGTTCAAAGATCGGACACACAGTGTGGTTAGGGGAGCGTATTCTTTGTCCGTCATCTTTTCAGAAATAAACAATGCTGACTTTTGAAGACTTATATACTTAAAATAAAATCGGCTCTCAAATCCTTATCAAACCATCCGCAACATCCGACATTTTGAATATCATGTGACTTTTTCAATTCGGTTGGAGGTAAAAGCTATATCGTAAGGCGGATGGGGTTAAAAGCCGTTCCTTACCGTAACGGAAAAAGCAGGTGCGTGATATGGATAATACCGAAAGAAGAAATTATTAGTTTAGACAGAGACGTAATAAACCAGAGATTTGCAACATATACTTTTAGACAGAAAATACTCGAAATTTCACGTATGCACTTTTATTGATAATTGTCATTTCTTAAAGCAACAAATAGTCTCAAATTAAAGACAATTATATTAAGAATGTGCTGGTATTTATGTTTGCTAAAATGTCAACACATGCTAATCAAAAATGATGGCTGTAATCTTTGGAATCATAAGTCTTTCCTCTCCATGTGTACGCATGACTACAGAGAACTTAAACGCTATGATATCGTCTGGAAATGTTGCAAATGTGATAGTCTGAACTGCGATAACTTCACTTTTCGAATCTACGAACTGCACACTTCAAACTCTTTCCTCCCACGATTCCACCATAGACTCGACCAATTCCAATATATTTAGCCCACTACATACGAGTAGCCCTAGAAGTAAAACAAAATCGTCTACATCATCAAAGGGAACCAACACCAACTATACTCGTATTGATTCTCTTGGAAATAAGGAAAGCGATGTGATCTCCCCAGCAAACAAACCTACGTATATCAAATGTAAACTACAGAACTATAAAAGAAAACAAATCAGAATTCATAACACCAGTCCACTATATTAAACCTGACATCATATATGGCACTGAATCCTGGCTAAAAGGGGAACATTCGGGTACGATGCAGGAGCAAGCGTACCATTACATAAGCGTACCAGCGTATAAGCGTACCATTTTAGGAGCAAGCGTCCCATGTATAGAATACATAGCGGTAACAAAGGTGCTAATTTGTTTGTGGTTTGCAGTGTGCGACTTGATGATTATAATGGTGATAATTGCATGGTGAGATTTTTATAAGGGAATATGAATAATTTTGCACACGCTTGTTTCAATTTTTAGTAGTTTTATTTAATTAATATATACACAACAAATAAAGATATAGAAGATAAATATAAAGTTTTACATACAAGACGCTTTACATAGACAGAAATGAAAGATATTTACATTCTTAAACAGAACATTTGAAGATATAATTTATTTTATTTCAACACTCAGCAATTTCATCATTAACAAGATAAGTAACAAACACTAAAGCAACAGATAGCCGTGATACACATTACCAATAACACAAACAGGAGAAACCAATATAGTTGACGTCATGTTGTACATGAAATCGACGAACTGATGTTGTAGCTGCTATCTAGTTGTCTTCCTCGCCGTGATCGTCTGCTGTTGCCGGGATTGGTCCTAGTCCCAGTAGATGGCTGCAATCTCGTGGAAGTCTCGATGTCGTTATGTCTCCATCTTCATACTGGTCCCATAGGTCAAACAGTCGTCCGTTTGTACTTTTGTCTGTTGTTGCTTGTCAGCAGATTTTCGGAGACCAGCCTCGTGAGCATGTTGACTTCCTCAGCTTCTGCCCGTAGACGGAGGACGAACACGTAGAATGGACGTGTGCTCCCGCTGGCTCGTGCTTTAAGTGGTTTGTGCCACCCTGAACAAAATAAATAATAGTGTAATTAGTTATACATGTCTGATTTAATGATGATATTATTATTATTATTATTATTATTATTATTATTATACATGTCTGAATTAATGATGATATTATTATTATTATATATTGTTCGTTATTAATTATTAGTTTAATTAAGGTATTTCGTTTAATGTTATCATCTTCTTTTATGCAGTGTTGACACATTGTGATGATATATATATATATAAATATATTTATCTTCCACGTCATTGTTGGTCCTAACATTCTCTCTGAAAACCGACCAGTGTTATGGTTTCCATACAGAGCCGTCTATCCAATTAGTGCGGACGTAGTTAACCAGCTGGATGACTTGTTTGATACAATTTATAGAAACGCATTATGGTTGAAACTTTACAAAACGGGAATACAGGGTAAATTTTTAAGAATATTAAAAGATATGTATGAAAAAGTCAAATCATGTGTAAGATATTTACACAATGTGAAAATTACTCAGATGTTTACGAATATGCGATTGGGTTAAAGCAAGGGGAGATAAACTCGCCGATATTGTTTTCTCTTTTTATTGAGGACCTAGAAATATATTTACAAAATGACATTAATACTGGTTTAGATATTGATGATATTGTTCTTATATTAGTATTATTTGCGGACGATATGGTTATCATGGGGAAATCACCTGAAGAATTACAAAAAAATAAAAATAATTTACTTTATGACTATTGTAACAAATGGGGATTAGAGGTGAATACGGTTAAACCAAAGATTATGGTTTTTAGAAAAAGAGGTGGTTTATTAAACAATGAATTTTGGCATTATAATGGAGAGAATATAGAGGTAGTAAATGATTTCAACTATTTAGGTACAGTTTTTAATTATGAGCGTCCACTTTATTCACTCACTGGAATAACCCTACTCGCAAAATGCAACTAAAGATTCCGAAGTTTCCCCGGAAAATTACGATATATATAGAAATGATAAAGGCACGTGTGGCGGAGTCGTCTTTGTCGCAGTACAGTCAACTATCACATCTATAGTGCATAAACTACGTTGCAGATTGTGAGATAGAGTACGTTAAATTTACTATAAAAAAAAAAACACTATTTATTAGTGCCTTCTATATGCCAGGCCGGAATCTAATGACCTTAAAAAACGTTCAGACTCATTGGACCTACTGAATAGCTAAACGCCTAAACATCTGATCCTTTGCGGTGACTTCAACTGCCCGGACATAGACTGATATACACAATAATGGACCATAATCTGCAACAGATGCATGACTAACCAACACGGCAAGACGCTCTTTTAGACCTTCAGCTAACCCTTCACTTGACAAATCTACAGCATATCTGACCATGAGATTGTAAATATGGACAAACATACATACATAAACCAGAAACCGAGGAAAGTTTATAAATTTGGCAAAGCCAACTGGGACCAAATAAAACTAGACTGTAAATCCATCTCCGACAAAACCTTTGAATCCTCCGAAAAGCAACAAGACATTGAATCATTATGGACGGAATTCAAAAACAATATCATGATCTCTATTGAAAAAAATGTGCCATCAAAGATGACAAATACTCAAGTAGCAAACACTCATTACCTTGTATAAATGGATTCTTAAGAAATCACTCAAAAAGAAATGCAGATTATACAATGCAGATTATACAAACATGCAAAAAAAAAGTGGAAAGTGGGATAAATATAAACAGTTCTCTAAGGAATGTAAAAGACAATCTCGTCAAGCTGAATGGAAACACATAAACTGTAAAATCCAAGACGGCCTCGACAAGAACAACGTTAAGCCATCCTGGAATTACGTAACATCTAAACGCCAGGATAATATCGGCGTAGCACCTTTAAAGCTAAAAGGAAACTTAACAACATACTCGAAAGGGAACGCGAATATTCTTATAGATCAGTTAAATCAGTCTTTACAAAAGACAACAGTAACTCAACCCAAAGTAAACTTAGACCGGGTAATACCTGCAGCCACCCTATTATTATAACCACCAACGGTGTCTGTAAATTACCGAAGTCTATCAACGCTTCAAAAGCCATAGGACCGGATGGAATCCCAAATATTATCCTCAAAAGATGTGCAGATGAACTATGCATAGGACTTGGAACTATTTTCCAAACATCCATAGACGCTGGTAAACTACCACAAGACTGGCGTAACCCCAATGTTACACCAGTTTTCAAAAAGGGTGATAGTCACGCAGCTGAGAACTAAAGACCAGTCTCTTTGACTTCAGTATCCTGTAAGTTACTTGAACACATTGTCTGTAGACATTTACTTAAGCACTTGAAGAAATATAATATACTAACTAAACTCAACCACGGATTTAGGTCAGGCTTCTCTACAGAATATCAACTACTTACAACTATGCATGACCTGCTGAAAACTTGTGATAAAAACCATCCAAGTGGACATAGCTATTTTGGACCTTTCAAAAGCATTTGACACTGTCCCCCATGATAAACTTTTACATAAAATGAACACGTATATAATTAGTGGTTCAACGCACGTGTGGCTGTCTTCCTTCTGAAAGACCGAAACATGAATGTAGTTGTGGAAGGGGAGCACTCTCAGAGTGTGCACGTGAACTCGGGAGTAGTCCTCCCAAAGGACTATCCTAGGCCCCCTGATGTTTTTGTGTCAACATCTCCGAGACTCCGTCCTCTCACAAGTCCGCATGTTCGCAGATGTCGGCCAGTCAAGACAGACAACGACCACGTTACTCTACAAAACACTTACAAGAACTCGAAACTTGGGCAAGATTCCGGTTTGGTCGTTAGTCAATTTGCAGATGATAGTGGCGCATGGATTTCTGGGAAACGTATAGCTAAAGCACAAAAGGGACTAAACTTAATTTGGGATTGGGCTAAAAAATGGGGATTTAAAATCTCCACTAGTAAAACTACAGGGATTATATTTGGAAATACCGCCCACACTTCTACAGATCTTTTTCTGGGTAATACTAAAATTATATTTAACAACACAGTCACTTTTTTAGGCCTTATCTGGGATAGAAGGTTAAATTTTACAGCCCATATATATAACCTTTTAAACAAATGCGAAAAGGATTTAAATTTATTAAGAATGCTAAAGGGTACTGATTTCGGATCCGATAAAAAATCATTAACACTTTTATATAAAACTTTAATAAGATCCAAACTTGATTATGGATCCCATGTATATTCATGTGCCTCAAAATCACTACTTCATCGACTCGATATATTACAAAATAAATGTCTTAGAATTGCACTGGGAGCCCTAAATTCTACTCCACAGCATATTTTGGAACATGAGGCTGGCATTTTGCCATTACATATTCATAGAGAAGAACAGATGCTTCGTTTCTGGGCCAGGGTCCAGACAAAAAAGGAATCAAATCCAGTAAATAATATTTTTGTAAATACTCAATGTCTTAATAGATTTAGTAAAAATCCCAAGCCATTCGGCACAACCATTTATAATTTAATAGAGGAATATGACCTAGACCAATATCAAATTGCAGATTTTTCAGTAGGAGTGGTCCCTCCATGGACTCTAATTCAACCTAATGTAGACATTTCCCTTTCCTCTATAATAAACAAAAACGATGAAGCATCAGAAATTAAACTGAACTTCCTACAACATAAGGATAGTAAATATAATAACTTTTTACAAATGTATACAGATGGTTCCAAAGATCCTGTCTCAGGACGTGTAGCATCAGCCTTTGATATACCAACAAAAGATATTACTAAAATTACTAGAATCTCTGACGGTCTCTCAATTTTTACCGCGGAGCTAGTCGCTATAGACAGAGCCCTTAAATGGATTATTAAATACAAGCCTCCATTCTCAGTTATTTTCTCAGACTCGCTTTCAAGTCTTATGGCTATTAAAGACAGAACGAGTAGAACTCGCCCTGATCTTCTGACAAATATTCTATATAAATTAAATGATTGCCATATTTTAAAACTTTATGTAAACTTGGAGTGGTGCCCGGCTCATGTTGGTATAGTCGGTAACGAAAAAGCCTTTGAACACCACTGCCGTTGACAAACCAATCCCTTTAGAACATACTGAAATTTACTCACAAATTCGGAAAATAATAAACAACAAAGTAGATCATTATTTAACTAATCAAATTAACAAGTTCCATACTTTCTCTAGACTTAAAACAAACTTCAAAATTCAGGAACCATTTTCTACCAATAGGCTTATCGATAAAGTAATTACAAGACTGAGAATGGGGTACAATCTATTACCGGCTAGTTTAGGCAGCCACATAATTAACGACCTTCATAAGGATTGTCCTAACTGCCTAGTCCATTTTACTACAGAACATTATTTACTAGATTGTAGTCAGTTTGAAATACAGAGAGATATCTTAAAATTAAAATTGCTAAACTTATCATTACCCTTTAATTTAACTAACATTTTAGATCCTATCAAAAAACATAGAGTTCAAGTATTTAGCGCTCTCAGTTCTTTCATCCTGGGCACACAATTTGAAAAGAAGATTTAGACTAAACTACAATGTTGGACGGCCCAGTGGATTAGCTTGTATGTTTTGTCTGCTGGGCTCGAAAACACTGATGGTTTGATTTAAATTCGTTTATTCAGTATAATTTTACCAAATTGTAAACCCTTTCTATTAGAGTGCAGATAATCGTCGTATTTAACATTATATAAACGTCATATGATTACTTATTAGTCTACGTAGGTAACATCATAATATATAAACTTCTTAAGAATAACATAGTCTACTTATATAGTAGACTAAATTAGGGTCATACTCAATACTGACTGCCACCTGGTTAGACGGTCGCTGTACTGGCTCTCTGGGTGGTAGTCAACACAGAGACGTACGTTATTCTTCATATGAATATTATAAACTACTTAATTGATACAGTTATAATATGGGACTGATCCGGTGGACGCGTTGGGGCGATTTTTGAGTCTGATGACAACGCAGGCACAACGGTCCAGGACCAATCACATACTTTTATATATATAATGCGCCACGACTAAGTGAGTGTGGGGACTGCCCTACCTCATGGCGCCGTGGACATGTCTAGCTGACTTTTGATAGGACTCCATGACAGGATGAGTGTGGGGTCAACCCTATACTTTTGGTGTCATGGAGATGCTTATTAAATATTGGATATGTCCTAAAAATGTCCTAAATGTTTATCTTATAAACAATAATATTACTAAGTTACATATTCCTCCCCCCCCCACCCCCCCCCCCCCCCCCCCCCCCCCACTGCATCCACCCCCACTCCCTTATGTCGTATAATTCCATGTAACACTACTTTGTATGACCCCACCAGCCCCGGTGTGTGATTTAATATTTGGTTGTTTTATATCAACAGTTAAGTTAATAGAAATTCCTGGCTGTCCTATTTAGTTTTATATATGCTTATTACTTCACATTGATTTTATATCAACAGCTTGGAAGATGCTATTTTTAGTTTGATCTGACGCACACATCGGGATAACGGGGTACATAATATTAACATGTAAAACCTATGTATACCTCTGCTTCATGCCCTCCCCAGTGTGGCCTCCCCGTGGCTTTGGCGGAGGGACACACTCCATTTAACGTTTTTGCTCTCATAAGCGTAAAACTCATATTGAATTATTTTATATTGAGAGATTTGGAGTGATGTCTTACTAACAACACTGGACATTTTAACGATTTCTTTTTTAACAGTATATGCTTATAATTATAGGAGTCCATTCCCTTTGGAAGGGAGCATGAAGCAGACACAACATGGATTATGTATATATGTACATATTAAGTTAAATCATTTTTAAGAAATGGTGACGCGCTGGCGCTGGAAAATAAAATTATTATTTATAATCCTTGATTGAATTTTATATATAAAATAGACCAACATGAGCTTATTCCACCAGTGTCCCCATCACTCAGCCTCTGCCAAGTTAATCTTCTTGTGTCCCTGCAAACCATCTATTGCCATGTCTTGCGTCTGCTTGGATCCTGCTACCCGTGCGTGATTGATAAGCATTAAACTACTAAGATTATTATAAATAAACTACTATTGAAAAACTCGCCAAAAGGCCTAGTTGCCAACGGCGAGGAAAAATAAAACCTTATACTACTACAAACTTGGGCACACCAATGGGAAATGAGATTTAATGCTAAAGTGTTATGTTATGAACATAAACAATTCTTCTCGCTTCTACTAGCTAGATAACACCATTCTTCAACAAGTAGAATCCAGTGGAGAGTACATATTAGAAACATTAGCCAAAAAGCAAATTCTACGCTTGGCTTTCTACGGAGAAACCTTAAACGTTGCCCTACGTAGTGTAAGCGATTAGCATACATATCTTTAATACGTTCCTCTTTGGAATACGGATCAATAATCTGGGATCCATATCTATAACAAGACATTAATGCTTTTGAGAAAACCCAAAGACTAGCTGCAAGATTCATTAAAAAATTCTATAGAACGAGAACCGACGGTTTTGTGACACAAATGCTTCAAGATATTAAACTACATACACTCCAACCACGGCGTAAAGATAACATACTTGTCATTCTATTTAAAATAGTGCGGGGTATCGTACCGGCGTTAAAGCCTGGTGATTTTTTTACTAAGGCAAAGACAAAAAATGCAAATAAAAGCAAACACAAATTTAAAGACTACGAGTGCAACAACATTATAGACTCAAGTGTTACAAACAATAGTGAATGTTACACGATAAATAGTGCTAACACACCACAGTATAAGAACTCATTTTTTATCAAAACTGTAATAGACTGGAACCTCCTGCATGATAGTGTAATCATCGCAACAACAGTTGAGAGTTTCAAACAATCCCTCTCACGCTTCTACTAAAGAACCTGGAAGCTTATATCCCAGTATTGGGCACTGCTTCGACAACCATTCAGATTCAGTTTAAAAAATTCGAATAGGCCTTTTTTTTTATTTTATGTTTTACGAACCCTCCTCTCAAAATATATCATTTTCAGAAAGAACTTTTTTTTGGAATAAATAGTCTTTTTTTTATTTCCTCCGCTGCAAGTTTGAACTGCCATTTACAAAAAAACTTCGGAAACTTGCCCGTGTAAAAAATAGCATGAACGATAGAACTTTACATGTCAGATATACGGTCAAATACTTTTAAAGTATATATAAACAAATAATTTGCATGTTTTATTTTTTTTTGTTTACTGAAAAACAAAAATTGATTTGACACTTAAGGTTAATAAAAAATACTCTGTCAGTATGTATTTTTACATAATAATTTGTTTTCCGACCAAACAATAAAATCATTGAAATCAAACGGAATTTTATTTTTATTTTTTTCCCTCCTCCTACGACATTCATGGATCCTGGCCGTTCGTAAAACACAGAATCAAAAAGCAAAGGCCCTATTGCCTATGTTGTGCAACTTCCTGTTGTTGTTGTAGTTCTGCTGAAATCTGAACCTGGATTCAACATTGTTCACAGCGGGAGTCTGAATTCATCATTTTTTTCACAGCAGGAGTCTGCGATTTTTCTAAAATTAAAGAGAAGTGTATCCTTTGTGTAGTGATATCATTGTATTCATCCTGCCTTAAATATAAGAAGAAACTGAAGAACGAGATTTGGAAGTTTTACCATGTGTCATACGAGATTATTGCAGATTTGAGTAAGTGCCCAATCACTACTTCTTAAATCACGGGTTTAGCTTAAGGATTATGTTCCCTGGGACAAAAGAAAGTACCTCAAACTTTTACATGAAACTTGCAATACCTCATCTTATTACCATAGTTAGAAAAAAAAAGATTTTAAAAGAGTATGAGAGTGGATTAAATTGTATAAATAAAGCAGTATTAATAGAGCACTTCAAGCGAATCCAACACGAATTATATCTCAACAGTATACATCTAATTTTACAATAAAGCTTGCAATATGTCACCTTGATATCCCTAAGGATCTAGCTGGTGCTATCAATTAAAATCTCAAATAATCCTATCGAAGTTGTTTTTAAAGAAACAAAATCAATATTCATAATCAATGCAGAACTAAAATGCATACATATGTTATTTACATACCTGGTCATGGTATTTGATTTGTCACTAAATGTACACATTCTATTTATAGATTATGCTACTCATAATATTTGATTTCAAGACAGGAGATTTAATAAAAAGTTGCACAAAACAACTTTATGCATATGTTTCTACTTGTTCATTGCTGGCACAACATAGGCAATGATATCAAGGTAATATATTGCAAGTTATATGTAAAGAATAGTCTGATATTGATGAGTTTTAATTCCTGCTAGATTATCTTTTAAAAACATCTTCATAATTATTTTTTTAGTATTTTACCTTGTATATGATGTTTATGATAATTATGTGATATACTGAAAGTTTCATGTAAATATATTTAGTTGTTTTTTACCTATCCTGCTTTTAACTTTGCTATTTGCTGAGAGAACACTCACATTAAGGTAACGAAACTACAAAAAAACAATGCCAGTATAAGTAGGATGTTTAATGTGTATATAAAGACATAAGAAAATGTTAATCCATTTATCTATTTAGTATATAAGAACAATTAGCATGCATATCCGTAATAGATCTATCAGATGTAATTAGATAATAAACAGAATCCGTGCCGTGCCGTGCCGTGCCGTGCCGTGCGTGCCGTATATACCGGCGAACATCAATTGTGTAACAGTTATCATAACTAAAGACGCGATAATATTAAATCAACATTATTAAATACATATCAGACATGTGATTTATTACATGGCCAAGAAACTAATTGAATTACATAGTATATTGTGTCTTACAGGTATGACAAACACGTCGGTAGATTCACGGTGACAGACAGCCGGATGTACATGACTTAGCACCAATATTTTTTTTATCAATAATGGTGTTTTCTGTTACCCTTTAGTAACATCTCAAGCGATGTCTGAGAACAATAACTATCACAGCCCAATTATAGTATAGACCTACATGATTATAGATGCATGGTTAGGATAAAATATGTATAAACTATCATTTTCATTTATATAAAAGATATCTATCTCTCTATAGCACAAATTCACTTTATTTTAAACAATATTATTTCAGTTATCAAGTTTGGTCCATTTTATTATATTTTCATCCTATGTCTCTATTAGTTTCGTAACACTAATTATTACTTTCTGTATTCACCGTACGACGCACTTGCTATTTCCGTTATGGTACGGTACGGCTTTTACCTCCAACCCCGTAAGGCTATCAGCATATCGAGGGCTCAGCGCAAAACTATTCTAACTACATATGAACAAAGAAGCAGATAGACCAGTTTTGCGCTGAGCCCTCGATATGCTGGGATGAAAACAGTAAAATGTATGAAGAGAAAACGATGATTAAATGTAATCAATATATCTTTATATAAATTATGATAACATTTATAGAAAATATTCAGATGTAGAAAATAAATAATATTTGGACGAAAACCTGGTAAAACATACATATTAAAATTCATATGGATATACTGTACCATTACCGTGGTTTTTGTAACGCAGGCCTACATTCTGTTCATCATTTATTGTATACTATATAAAAAATGTAAAATTACAAATAGATGGATAATCTTTTAAATTAACAATATATCTATATTAACGGCATATTTAAACATATCAGGGCTCTATATATTTTTTTTAATTTTCACCCCAGAACATATAGATAATAAGTAAATAGAATACCGTACCTTACATTCCGTAAATCATTTAGTATAAACAAATCGTCAATTTATGGAACGTCAAATTAACATAAACTCCATTAATTGAATCTCTCTTCAGTTATTTGTAGAGAGGTTCAATTCAAGTGAAGAGAGGTACGGTACAGTTCATTTAAAGCGACAGAACAATTCAGAATGATTAAAATCGCTTCAATTTAATTAGACCTCTCTGCAATTGAATTTAACCTCTCTTTAATTGAATTAGACCGAGGTTCAATTCAGTTGCAGTTGAAGAGAGGTCTCTGTATTGGTATTAGACCTCTCTTCGATTGAAATGAACATATCTTCAATTAAAGGGAATGTAGCGACACAGCCAACACATCTTTATTATTGAGAATTCTGAAAAACTTGGAAAATGGTGAAAGAATTATCGGATAATAAACAAAGAAGATATGATCGTTTGAAGGTTCCGTTGAAACAGATATGGAAGCCGCCATTTTTAGAGCTATGACTTCGCAGTTATAAATGACCATATATGGAATATTGATAAATATGAAAATTTACTCATTTATAGGGGCACAAATTAAAGTAACTGTATGAAGAATATGTATAACTAATGTCAATAATGCTATGTATGACCAGTTAAGGAGTTTGCATTCATTTGCAGTGATTTGCTTTGCTTTAAATGATATTTATCAATATTCCATATATGGTCATATGGAACTATGACATGATAGTTTTCAAAATGACGGCTCCCATGTCCATTTTAGAACAACCTTCAAATTGTCATACCTTTTTTGTTTATCATCCGATTTTGATAATTCTTTCACCTTTTTGCAAGTTTTTCAGATCTCACAAATCTCTTCAGATCTTGTTTGGCTGTGTCGCTACATTCCCTTTAAATTACACCTCTCTTCAAATAATTGAAGAAGCACCAAACCTCCCTCTTCTTCTAGTGTCATTCACGGGACAGTGTAAATAAAATTCCTCGCCAGGCAATATCCGCAGCATTGATAGGTACTGTAAACAATGAAAAGGGGATCCCTTGGAAGCAAAAAATAAAACACACACAACAAAAAAGAGAGACAATTGTTCATAAAACACAGTCAATTAAAAGCACCGGTTGAAGCATTGTCTTTAATGATATATCTAGAGCTTTTGATCGTGTTTGGCATGAAGGTATTTTGTTTAAATTAAAGCAGCATGGTATTGATGGTAAGCATGTATCGTGGATATCAGATTATCTTTCAAGCCGATCGCAAAGAGTGTGTAGGAACTTCATCATCAGCGTCAAAAAACTGTAACTGCCGGGGTTTCCCAAGGGTCTGTTCTGGGGCCCCTTTTATTTTTAATATACGTAAATGATATTGCGGAAAGCATGCTTAGTATTACTCGTTTATATGCTGATGATAGTTAGTTAGCAATTTCCACATCTAATATAGATGACATGGAAGGTATTTTAAACCATGAGTTACACATGATTACTGAATGGTCAAACCAATGGCTTGCCCAGTTTAATCCCAATAAAACAGAAGCAATGTTCTTTTCTTTATCTGAAGATGATCGTCGCCCAGTTCTACACCTTAATAATGTCCAGTTGACATGAGTTGATCACCATAAACATCTAGGTTTAACGCTTTTAAAGTCATAATGGGAAATAGCACGAGCACATCAAAAATGTGGTTGCTTCCGCAACAAAGGTATTAGGATTAATGCGAATGCTTAAATATAAAGTATCTCGAAGAACACTTAATCAGATTTATTTATCCTATATGCGTCCAGTCTTTGAGTAGGCTTCCATTACATGGGACGGTTGTACCTTATACGAAAAAGATACTTTTGGACAAATTACAATATGAAGCAGCTCGCATAGTAACTGGACTAACTCGTTCTGTATCCCTACATTATTTATTAGCTGAAATAGGATGGATTTCCCTTTCCGATAGGAGAAAACTGCAAAAGCTTATAGTATACAAAGTTAAATATGGAACAACTCCAAACTATATTTAAAATCTGTTCCCACAATTGGTAGGACAAGTGAGCTGCTACAACCTTCGAAATAGTGATAATTATGCCACTACTGCTTTAATATCTGGAACAACTTACCAATAGATATACACAATTCAGAATCTATCTCGATGTTCAAGAGGAAACGTTTTAAGTTCTGTTTTTCCCAGCTCAAAAGTTCCAACACACTACTTAAATGGTCAACGATTATTTGTTGTTTTACATGCCAGAATACGAAATTAATGCAGTAACCTTAATAATGATCTTTATTTAAACCATTTACGAGAATCATTCAATTGCGATTGTGGTTCTGCAGTAGAAGACGCTGAACACTTTTTTTTTCAACTGTAACTTATTTCGTACACAACGGCTTCGTTTGTTTCAGTCAACTCGTACATTTCACCCATTACATTTAAATACAACACTTTTTGGTCGCGAACACTTGTCGGATGACGATAATCAAATTATCTTCGAAGCAGTGCAAAAACACAGAGGTTTGCCTAGATTTAGATTTACTTTTGCAACTCATGCTGATTGACTCTCTTCTTTCGAACTTAACACAATCTCTATATTTCTTTTTTTCTTTTCTTTTTTTCACTATTTTCTAGTTTTTCTTTTTCACTACCTTTACTCTAATTATGATATTATGTGCAAGTTATGTATATTTACCTATGTAGATGTCTAACTTTGTGTGTATACTATTTTGTCGGGAAGGGCATTAACTAATGTTGTTAGAACTTGTAGCCCAACCCTTTTGCGATTATATATTGGCAATAAAATATGTTTAAATCAACCAAAGCACGCATACTTGGAACGGTCAGTTGCCGCTGGAGTTCAAACCAGCTTCTAGGGTGCGCCAGATCTCACGAATTCATAAAAAATGATACGAGTAGCTCCCTTGTTCGACGTTTGGGTAGTTATCGGACTGCTCGGGTCGGTATTATGACTGTGTGGAGTATCATATCAAGTGTCTAGGCATACAGGAAGTAAATCACTGTGGTATTCATGCCTAGTATAGTCGAAAGGAGTTCCCAAATATATATATAAAAAAAAATGTGATAAAAAGTATTTGTTGAGTATTTTTAAAAGGCCTGTTGTTTTTCTGAAATTACTTTATTGACTTGTTTGTGAGAGCTAAGAAGCATGGTTGTATGATGATTTTATTTATCAACTTGAACGTTTTGAACGTGAACTCGTCCGTCGGATGGGGACGTAAACCGGGCGGTCCCGTGTATCGGTCTATCCTCCGAGCACGTTAAAGAACCATAGGAATCTATTAGATAATAAGAGTAGGGCAGGTTCCCGGATTCCTATGTATCCTTCCCCTCTCTCTGGGGCGGCTCTAAATAACCTATACTGTGTGGATGAGCCGTTAAACAACATTCAATTGAAAGGGAAAGTAGAACACATTTAAGAGATGCCGAATGAATGCAGTTTGTTCACGGTGTCAGTAAAGATCAGAATTTTATTTTCTTATATGCCACATGACCCCTACTATTCTCAGCAGTTTTCTAGAGAGGACGGTCTCATGACTAAGAATATATAAGTGAATCTTAGTTTGAACTTCATTTTCAAAAATGGCTAACTAGAAAGCTTGGAAATATTGTACAGGACTCAATGGGAGTTGTTTTACTTACGGTACACCTCTAGAGCTTGGTAATCCAGTGCGGCAGCACTATAGGTGTACCGGAAGTAAATCACTATGGTATTCATGCCTGGTGTATCGAAAGGAGTTCCCAAATATATAATCCCTAACTTTTTTTGTGATAAAAGGCATTTTTGAGTATATAAGGCCTGTTTTTCTGGCTGAAATGACTTTATTGACATGTT
>JAWPHD010019373.1:0-35985 GCA_037043455.1 Cyrtodaria siliqua | reverse complement strand
GTTCCTCGAGCATATTCGCCTCATATGTCATAGATATATTATATATGTTCATCAATCATGGTCGCCTCATACGTCATAGTTATGCTATATGTGTTCATAAAGTATATTCGCATCATATGTCATAGTTATACTATATATGTTCATCTAGCATATTCGACTCATATGTCATAGTTATATTATATATGTTCATCAATCATGTTCGCCTCATACGTCCTAGTTATGCTATATATGTTTATCAAGCTAATTCGTCTCATATGTCATAGTTATACTATATTTGTTCATCAGTCACGTTTACCTCATACGTCATAGTTATACTATATTATGTTCATCAAGCATATTCGCCTCATATGTCATAGTTATACTATATTAGTTGATCATGCATATTCGCCTCATATGTCATAGTTAGGTTATATATGTTCATCAATCATGTTCACCTCATACGTCATAGTTAGGCTATATATGTTCATCAAGGATTTTCGCCTCATATGTCATAGTTATAGTATATTAGTTCCTCGAGCATATTCGCCTCATATGTCATAGATGTATTATATATGTTCATCAATCATGGTCGCCTCATACGTCATAGTTATGCTATATATGTTCATAAAGTATATTCGCATCATATGTCATAGTTATACTATATATGTTCATCAAGCATATTCGACTCATATGTCATAGTTATATTATATATGTTCATCAATCATGTTCGCCTCATACGTCCTAGTTATGCTATATATGTTCATCAAGCATATTCGTCTTATATGTCATAGTTATAATATATATGTTCATCAGTCAAGTTTACCCCATACGTCATAGTTATACTATATTATGTTCATCAAGCATATTCGCCTCATATGTCATAGTTATACTATATTAGTTGATCATGCATATTCGCCTCATATGTCATAGTTATATTATACATGTTCATCAATCATGTTCATCTCATACGTCATAGTTATGCTACAATTGTTCATCAAACATATTCGCCTCGTATGTCATAGTAATACTATACATGTTCATCAGTCATGTTCCCCTCATATGTCAAAGTTATGCTATATATGTTCATCAAGCATGTTCGCTTCATATGTCATAGTTATACTATATGTGTCCATCAATCATGTTCACCTCATACGTCATAGTTATGCTATATATGTTCACCAAGCATATTCACCTCATACGTCGTTGTTGTACTATATATGTTCATCAATCAAGTTCACCTCATACGTCATAGTGATGGTACATATGTTCATCAAGCATATTCGCCTCATATGTCATAGTTGTACTATATATGTTCATCGAGCATATTCGCCTCATATGTCATAGTTATACTATATATGTTCATCAATCATGTTCACCTCATACGTCATAGTTATACTATATATTTTCAACAATCATATTCATCTCATACGTCATAGTTATGCTATATATGTTCATGAAGCATATTCACCTCATATGTCATAGTTATTCTATATATGTTCATCAATCATGTTCATCTCATACATCATAGTTATACTATATATGTTTATCAATCATGTTCACCTCCCACGTCATAGTTATACTATGTATGTTCCTTAATCATAATCACCTGATACGTCATGGTTATATTATATACGTTGATCAAGCATATTGACCACATACGTCATAGTTATACTATATATGTTCATCAAGCATATTTACCACATACGTCATAGTTATACTATATATGTTCATCAGTCATATTCACCTTATACGTCACAGTTATACTATATATGTTCATCAAGCATATTCACCTCATACGTCACAGTTATACTATATATGTTCATCAATCATATTAACCTCATCCGTCATAATTATACTATATATGTCCATCAGTCATATTCACCTCATACGTCAAAATTATACTATATATATTCATCAAGCATATTCACCTCATACGTCATAGTTATACTATATATATTCATCAAGCATATTCACATCATACGTCATAGATTATACTATATATGTGCATCAATCATATTCACCTCATACGTCATAGTTACACTATGTACGTTCATCAATCATATTCGCCTCATACGTCATGATTATATTATATACGTTGATCAAGCATATTCACCACATACGTCATAGTTATACTATATATATTCATCAATCATATTCACCTCATACGTCATAGTTATACTATATATGTTCATCAATCATATTCAACTCATTCGTCATAGTTATACTATATATGTTCATCAGTCATGTTCACCTCATACGTCATTGTTATACTATATATGCTCATCAAGCATATCCACCTCATACGTCATAGTTATACTATATATGTTCATCAATCATATTCACCTCATACGTCATATTTATACTATGTATGTTCCTTGATCATATTCACCTCATACGTCATGTTTATTTTATATACGTTGATTAAGCATATTCACCACATACGTCATAGTTATACTATATATGTTCATCAATCATATTCAACTCATACGTCATGGTTATATTACATACGTTGATCAAGCATATTCACCACATGCGTCATAGTTATACTATATATGTTCATCAAGCATATTTACCACATACTTCATAGTTATACTATATATGTTCATCAGTCATATTAACCTCATACGTCATAGTTATACTATATATGTTCATCAAGCATATTCACCTCATACGTCATAGTTATACAGTATATGTTCATCAATCATATTCACCTCATACGTCAGAGATATACTATATATGTTCATCAATCATATTCACCTCATACGTCATAGTTATACTATATATGTTCATCAATCATATTCACCTCATACGTCATGGTTATACTATATATGTTCATCAATCTTATTCACCACATACGTCATAGTTGTACTACATATGTTCATCAATCATATTCACCTCATACGTCATAGTTATACTATATATGTCCATCAATCATATTCACCTCATACGTCATAGTTATACTATGTATGTTCCTTAATCATATTTACCTCAGACGTCATGGTTATGTTATATACCTTGATCAAGCATATTCACCACATACGTCATAGTTATACTATATATGTTCATCAATCATATTCAACTAATTCGTCATAGTTATACTATATATGTCCATCAGTCATATTCACCTCATACGTCATAGTTATACAGTATATGTTCATCAGTCATATTCACCTCATACATCATAGATATACTCTATATGTTCATCAATCATATTCACCTCATACGTCATAGTTATACTATGTATGTCCATCAATCATATTCACCTCATACGTCATAGTTATACTATATATGTTCATCAATCTTATTCACCACATACGTCATGGTTGTACTACATATGTTCATCAATCATATTCACCTCATACGTCATAGTTGTACTACATATGTTCATCAAGCATATTCACTACAAACGTCATAGTTATACTACATATGTTCATCAAGCATATTTACCACATACGTCATAGTTATACTATATATGTTCATCAATCATATTCGCCCCATACGTCATAGTTATACTATATATGTTCATCAAGCATATTTACCACATACATCATAGTTATACTATATATGCTCATCAAGCATATTTACCACATACGTCATAGTTATACTATATATGTTCATCAATCATATTTGCCTCAGACGTTATAGTTATACTATATATGTTCATTAGGCCTGTTCATATCATACGTCATAGTTATACTATATATGTTCATCAATAATATTCACCTCATACGTCATATTTATGCTATACATGTTCATTAGTCATATTCACCTCAGACGTCATAGTTATGCTATATATGTTCATCAATCATATTCGCCTCAGACGTCATAGCTATACTATATATGTTCATCAATTATATTCACCTCATACATCATAGTTATACTGGATATGTTCATCAAGCATATTCGCCTCATACATCATAGTTTTGCTATACATGTTCATCAAGCCTATTCAACTCATGCATCATGGTTATGCTATATATGTTCATCAAGCATATTCGCCTCATGCATCATAGTTATGCTATATATGTTCATCAATCATATTCACCTCATGCATCATAGTTATTCTATATAATTATTATATTCATCAAGCATATTAACCTCATACGTCATAGTAATACTACATATGTTCATCAATCATGTTCATCTCATATGTCATAGTTATGCTTCATCAAGCATATTCACCTCATACGTCATAGATATACAACATATATTCATCAATCATATTCACCTCATACGTCAAAGTTATATTAGATATGTTCATCAAGCATATTCACCTCATACTTCAAAGTTATACTAGATATGTTCATCAAGCATATCCACCTCATACGTCAAAGTTATACTGTATATGTTCATCAATCATGTTCACCTCATACGTCATAATTATACTATATATGTTCATCAATCGTGTTCACCTCATACGTCATAGTTATGCTATATATGTTCATCAAGCGTATTCACCTCATACGTCAAAGTTATACTATATTTTTTCATCACGCATATTCACCTCATACGTCATAGTTATACTATATATGTTCATCAAGCATATTCACCTCATACGTCATAGTTTTTCTATATATGTTCATCAATCATATTCACCTCATACTTTAAAGTTATACTGTATATATGGAGTATATATTTATTGATCCGTCGTTAGTTGCGTTCAAATATGAAAAGTTATTTTGCCTCATAATAAATGGTAATTAGTATATTATGTTCTCAAGTAGCATTATAGTTCAGTGGTTAGAACGCTTGACTTGAAATCAGAAGGTCGTGTGTTCGAGCCCCGAATGACGCTAACTTTGTTTCTTTAAAAAGTAATGTTACCTGTGTTTAGGTACGATATTCACTGGTCGATGTCTTTACAGTAAATTGTTTCCTGCGCTATATTTACTCGCTTAAATTACCGCTTCCGACATGAGCTGGTGAACATGAAGTTACAAATAAGGACACGCCTACAAAGAAGAAATCGATTGATATAGAAACTGTGTAGCTTTAAGCGTATTTGTTTGTCTTATCAGCAATGCTCCAGATAAGTTTTCAGCAAAATTCGTGTTGTACGCATGAAAAAAAAAAGACATGACTTATTTACATGTTCAAATGAGTATTCTTAAAAACAAATCTTGGACAAAGCATTGAATGTTTGAATGTTTACTCTTTAGTCATGGACATACACAAATATTGCTTATTTCCTCTTCCCCTTACATATACATGCAACATTGCTTCTGTCTTCTTAAATGGCATTAACTGGAATTAATTTGTGTCAAACAGCCGACAAAATGCCTTTTTATTTTTCTTGCAAACATTTACTAGTAATTGCTGGAGGCACTTGATTGTGACTAAGTACCCCAATGTTCAATAAGCTTCTACTGAGTATGACTGGAAGCACGATTTTGCTAATATAAGCAAATCTGTACGCGAGAATTATTTGCTTCTCAATATTTAAATATTTTTAATGCGTTTTTGTACACAGTAAGTCCATTTTTAATGCGTTTTTTATGGAAATATACACAAATACGCGTCTTATCTTGAGCACTGAATGCCATCATCCTTTATGGATATCGGCAATACTGGTATTGCGTATATATCTTGCTTTTAAGCTTCTGAAATTACCGAAAAAAATGTATAGACAAACTCAAACACTCAGTTGTTATTTCTTGGAGTAACTTCCAATGTGGTAGCCGTATTGTCAACCCGTTTTATGTTTGTGATGTATTGTATTGCATTATATTCATCTTGGTAGTTGTTGTCTGTCTCTCTGTGTATTTGTGGTTGACTGTGGTCCTAGAATGATACATTTCCTTTCACTTTTATATCTACTTTTAAATAGAAATTTGATACAGAATATGTACATTGAGCTCAACCATGTATTTAATTCTTAACGAGGTTCAAATCCTTTCTCATCCTGTAAGTTGCTTCTGATAACAATTTTATGTTAACTTTGATAATCCCTAAGGAATACTAAACACGTGCAAACTGATGTACTCCTTGACAGAGTCTGAGTGACCTGATTTTTAAATTCGATTTTGATTAAATTTATTACACTTTTGCCATTACATGGGCCCGCAATAATTCCATTAAGCGATGGGAAAGCTAATATTATCAGGATTTTATAACGGATATTTTGACAATATAATATGTTTATAAAAAAATTACTGAAAAAAAACCGCGATAACCTATTTAAAATTACCTATTTACTGTATTAATTTTACAATATTCAAACTTTTTAAGCCAAAATTAAGGTTTTATTTCATACCCCAGCCAACCCCGTTTTCGCTTCTTGGAGAAGGGGTTGGTGGGGTATGAAGGTTAATACTCGGACCACGTAATGCATTTATATTTTCTTCTTTAATCCGTAAGCAAATTTGTTTGATTTTTCAAACTCCAGAATGAATCGATAGCATAAATCATACGAAGAAGTAATCAGACTTAACGCCTTTTTAACCACATTGATTTGTTCTAAAAGTCTTTCTTCAAACATCACCGACCAATTTAAACACTAACAACGTCTTCTGAGTCGCTTTATTAGATGTCATTACCATTATCTATCCTATTTAAATAAGTTATAAAACAAAAAAATATTCCTGGGGAATTTGTGATAGCAAAATTGCCACGTTTTTGTTGAATTTAAAGAAATATAAGAAGATCGGACAGGGAAAGTAGATCACACAGGGAAATCGGACAGGGAAAGTAGTTAACACAGATCAAGTGAGCATCAGTTCTATTCACCATTTACGCCATAGTTATACTATGTTCATCAAACATTTTGATTGCTGCTGTTAATCGAATGGTACATGGCTACGTAGACCTTTCCTTTCAGAAAGAAAAGGCTAAAACAACATAAACACAGCAAATAGTATTCCTTCAAAGTTTCATTATTGACAGATTACGCGTTTGGCTCAAGCATGTGAGTAAACTTACGATGCAAAATTTTGCAAACTCTTGACGTTAAATACAGTACTGAACAGGCTCAGTTTTTCAAAGAGGAACTTTAACATTTATGAATTTCTTGTTACAAAGTGTACTGTGATTAAAACTTCTACAGCATCACAGTTGTGTCCTTTTTCTAACCTTTTTACAAAACATCTTGGGATTTCTTTGGAATATCCTGTGGAATTAAGTGTGAAGTATATACAATATATAGCGGAAATTCCCGAGTAACGTTTCTTTTTCGCTTCAGTATATCATCTGCTTTGTATGGGAAGTATACCGAATGATTAGTCGCGGTAAATAATATGATATATTTATTCCGTTACCCGGTTTAATTTTCTAAATTAAACGCGATTGATATTTTCGTTAAAAGAATTAAATATAAATATTGTCGGCTATTAATTTTAAGTTTTTCTTTTCTATACTTATATAAAAAATTACTACGTTACAAATAAACTTTAGATTTATAAAATTTAAAAGCTTAATGAATTATACATATATTGCAGTAACTTGGAAATGTTAAGCAAGTATTTACATATTTTTCGAAAAGCAAATATTATCGCTTTTAAAATGAAACAACTAATACGCTATTTTGCTTTATGATTTAATGTTTAAAATGTTGCTATTCAAAAAAAAAACTATTTTGTTCATGTTCACGCAAAATTATTTGTTTTCAAGCTTCAAAAATTATTAAACAAACTGTTTATGCAAACAAAATTAAAACCCTCAGTTATTATAAATAGATGTAAGTAGCATTACAATTTGATACAGAACAATTTAATTTAGCTCAGTCAACTATATTTAATTCTTCAGAAGGTTTAAAACAACACAGTCACATACAGTTTCTAATTTCTCATTTTTATGTAAGTTGATTCTGCGTTTTGACCGAAAAACTCATTTGTTTAGTATTAAATATCAATTATACAAGCAATGACTCACCTTCAGTAAAACAAAGGTTGAATTTTTTTTAAGTTTTAAACTGTATTCATGTTCCTTTCGGTTGAAGTTCCATGCAGATAAGCCTTCCTTGTAATATCACAAATTTTAGAATTATTTAGCAGTAGCTGTCTTCTAACATCGAAACATCGAACAGCGAACAACCTAACTCTGCCGTGAACTGATATAGCATTCCACTCGTTTACTGCTTCCTTATTTGCCAATACCATTTAGTCCACGTCGATAGGGTACCTGAAAATATTTCTGCGTAACATTCGCAATGATTACAAATCCTTTCAGCTCAGAAGCCAGCCTTCTTATCCAGGATCTCTTTACGAAAGAAACGCCGCAGAGTCATTATTAAAAACGTATTTTATTTGAATTTCTGACCAAAAACTCACGAATGCTACGAAGTATTCGGAAGACCTGGTTTAAACCCCCGTGGGTTTTTTTCGTCACCGATCGTTCCAGGGCGGTAGCCTTATTGTCAAGCAGTTGTGTTTGTGATTGTGATATCACATGCATTTCTTCTCATAAGAATTGTAACTGTTTCGAGATGATTTTTTCTGTGAATGCTACATTTCCTGTTAGACTTACTTGCTTTTGTAAATGATCATATAAAATGGAAATTAGAAGAAATAAAACGGCACAGAAAAATCGGTCATTTAAATGGCACAGTGCAATCCTGAAAAATAGGTATAAAAGTAGATATAAAATGTAGCACATCCAGTCACAAACATGCATAGAAACACACAATAATTGCAATGATAGCTACAGAGCAGGGCATATGACACCACAAACAAACAAGGGGATGACAATGGGGCTATCGCCTTGGAACGATCAGTTGCAACGCAGTCGCTGGAGTTTGCAGGAATTGAGTCGAGCAGGAAATGTAGAACAGGACAAAATCAAGCAAATGCACGAATACACACTAAATTATAAATACAAGGAAAGGTAGAAGCAACGTGTGAGACACCTACAGCACATGATTAGTTATTGGGTTTGTTACTGACCCCCTACAGAAATATGTGCGGTCAGTAAGATTTATATGGGGCGAGGCAATAGCCGATTCACCCTAAATATCTGACTGACCCAACATATTTCTGTAGGGGGTCAGTAACAAACCCAATAACTGATTTATTGCATCGAGCACCTTAAGGCAAACACCGATAGTCAACGTCATTGAGACATTCGCGTAATTTGACGTCATGACGTTGACGTCATGACCGGTACAGTTTAAAAACAATTTTAATTTACTTATCATGTTTGTTACTAACGACTTAACGAACTATTTGCAAATGATTTAAACGTTGAATCGGAATTGTAGTCCATATTGTTTTAGTGACCCTGTATGAAATCTACTGACCCACTATAGAATAATTGAGTGTCACCATGTGACCGCTCTAATCCATTGACATTTTTAGGATTTTGTGTGAAATGCAGTAAACTGGGTTGACGTGAGAGGCATCGCGTTGGTGTCTTTGGCAAAAAACAGGTTCTAGGGTGCACCAAACCTTACGCTTACCCTTATGTCATCCCATTAAAACGGGACCGTATAAATAAAGAAGTACCGCCACGTTTTATCCTCGAACACACTAGGAAGCATTAATTAACAACTCAAACTCCGACGGGGAGTACACCAATTTGTCTGCCGTGAATGGTAGTCAGATTTCCACTATTTCCGAACCAATTAGGTGTATTAAATACGCGGGTTGCGAGTATAATTTATGTAGCATTCCCGATGCCCATTGGAGGGGTAACATCCGCTCTATCAGCAATTTGGTTGTTGACCATTTTCCTGTACGCGCTTTGCCTTACATTTAGAACGAAAACATACAATATCATTAGGATGTATGAAGGGAACTTTTAAAAAAAACTCTGCTTCTCGGCTCAACAACCTATGTTTTCTGGCTTCCTGTATCATATCAGATCGTTAACACCGTGCTTACGAACACGACCCTCAATTTCGTAAGCACGGTCATGGCAATTAACAATTTACCATATTAGATTTATATCTGTACATGGTCTGACTAATAATGCAACAAATAAAACATAACACTTATGCAGTCACCATCGTAATGACTGAATGACTGCTAAAAGCGACGTTAATCCCAAACGCTTTGCCTTCACCCACACCCCCACCCCACATCCCACCCCCGCGCACACACACACACACACACACACACACATGCATGCATAGTAGGTCACAATGGTTTTTTTTGCTTTGCGAAGCTTAGCGGGTGACTACGGCAAGATTGCAAACAGATCCAGGAATGTCTGTTTTTATTCTATATAATCATATCAGATATGAAAATATATAGTAAGTAATAAAAAAATACGTCAATTTATATTCGATGCCTAGACACCCTGAAATGCACATCCTGAAACCTACCTACCTACGTACCTACCTACGTACCTGCCTACCTACGTTTATGCCTCCCTCCCTCCCTACCTACCTACGTATATGCCTCCCTCCCTCCCTACCTACCTACTTACACACTACCTACCTACCTACCTACCTACCTACCTACCTACCTACATATATGCCTCCCTCCCTCCCTACCTACCTACTTACACACTACCTACCTACCTACCTACCTACCTACCTACACATATTCCTCCCTCCTTCCCTACCTACCTACTTACACACTACCTACCTACCTACCTACCTACCTACCTATCTACCTACCTACCTACCTACCTACCTACCTACCTACCTACCTACCTACATTTATGCCTCCTTCCCTCCCTACCTACCTACTTACACACTCACTACCTACCTACCTACCTACATATATTACCTACCTACCTACCTACATATATGCCTCCCTCCCTCCCTACCTACCTACTTACACACTCACTACCTACCTACCTACCTACATATATGCCTCCCTCCCTACCTACCTACATACACACTACCTACCTACTTACCTACCTACATATATGCCCCCTCCCTCCATACATACCTACTTACACACTACCTACCTACCTACCTACATATATGTCTCCTTCCCTCCCTACCTACCTACCTACCTACCTACATATAAGCCTCCCTCCGTCCCTACCTTCCTACGTACCTACTTAAACACAAATACAAACATATGCATAATTTATATCAAGTTTAATTAAATGATATCAATTCATTCAAAGATACGACCAATAATAATAATAATAATAATTTGGCATATGGTCCGCAGACAATAAAGAATACATGTACAGTTTATACAAACATGATTAAAACAATGGTACATAAGGAATAAAATGAATAAAATATGTCTAGAAACTTCATGATCTTTCAAAAACGGTGGTATCTGAGATAAATTGATTCAGAATGTTTCAACCTTTAGGTGATGTGTATACAATATAAAACTAATGTTTAAAACTCGTCAATTGTATATATTTTTAACAATATAAATATTAAATGTTTAAGAATTACATTTTAAAACTTAGAAAAAATACGTACATATTGTCAAGAAAGTGAACATTGTACACGTGCATACACTGTGATTGATGTAGGTAATACATTGGTAATCAAGTTGTCAAATTTCATATATAAAAAATCATTTAAACAACACAATAAATATTGCTGTAAGATGATCGTAACAATTAAAAGTGACAGTATATTGATTAAATATGCAAGTGATCTTGAGAAATATTTTCTGATTGAAATATAATACCTAAAAAAATTCAACAGTGTCAGCGTTGTTTAATAGTAATACACAAACACGAAAAGGGCCACTGCATTCTACTTAGTGTTGGTTAAACCACCAGTCCTAACAATAGTATGTGTGATTTAGCCTAAGGCAGCAGCACCGCAGGTTTACAATCATACTATCCAAAAACAAGAGGCCCAAGAGGGCCTGTGGACGCTCTACTGGCTCTTATAACATTGATGAATCAAGCTGGACTATAAATTATGTTTTTTTGAAAGTTTTGTATGAAATTATTCACTCTGGAATTCGTTGTGCTGTCAATGTTAGTGTTTTACTATGTACGAGGGTGCTTCAAAAAGTTCTGTCACTAAGCATATATCCTTTAAACTGGATATTACACTGAGATAAAGTAGTGTATTTATAGTACTGCTGGGTTCGCTCTCTTAAATTCAACAACAAAAATGAAAAAATTCCGGTTATTTATACCCCTGAATTACCTCCCCCTACCACACCTTTTGGATACTGGCATCTCTGAAAATGTCCTTGTTACAAAACGTTGTAAAAAATATTTGAATAATTCTATGCTTTTAAATTTTCGTGTACGCCATCTGTTGTTATTCGCCTATAATCCATGAAAATGATTGTCGAGAATTCGGAAAAATCTTGCTGTAAACCAGATATGAGTGAATGCATATCCCTTAATTCTAGCGGAAATAACACTGATTTTCTTCATTTTGTTTACGGAAATGTTATAATATCTTTTAAATGTCGTAATTATTCTCATAGAATTAATAAGTTTCATATTTTTCTACAAATCCTAGTCCTTCAGTGTATAAATTTCATATTCAACACATTATTGTAGAATTTTGCACAATGTTTAGTTAAAATATTGATCATCCAAAAACGCTATTTCAGAAGACTGCCCTTCCATTTAATGTCCATTTATCATTAAATTAATTTTACATGTTGGCTTAAAATGTTAATTTTTAAGACAATGCCTTTTCATCTACCATGCTTAAATTCTAAATCTTGTAATGCACAGATATAACTGGTAATGTATGAGAAATTTCAAAGTTCTTCGACAAGTACTTCAAGAGAAACAGGCATTTAAAAAAGTAACAGTTAACATACCTGAAAAAAACTCAGGACGAAAATGCCTCAGTATGTATAAGTGATGTATATTAAATGTTCCATAACTTTCGTCACACCAAAGATACAGCATTTATTTTACCATCAATGGAATGGTATTGAAACTCTCTTTCATTTGGTACCAAACATCAACACTCACAACGAACACATAATTGTTAAAACGCGTTAGTGACAGAACTTATTGAATGACCCTCGTAATATACCTACATTTCACATAAAGACAAAATAAGAAAAAATTAGTATAATGTATTGGCTTTAACAAAGAACAGTACACACATTTATGCTAAGTATATCAATGTATTTTAACAGTTATCTAAAGATAAGCAAACAAGAACAACTGTAATATAATAGTAGTTAACAGTATCACAGTGAATGGTTAATGTAATCATGTAGAAATGGGTAATACAGTACACCATCAGAAAATGTCACATCAATGGCATTGACAGAAAATGACATTGCAAATCTACCCTTCATATATTTAAATATATCATTTTGTTGTAAATACCACATTGATGTTGGAGGCATGTTTTTCTGCCATCACTCATTAGTTGAAATGAACTGAATTAGGTTCACAAGAAAAGTTATATGGCACCAAACAGGGAGGAACGTGCCACCTTCATCCTCCATTTACATCAAGATAAAATATGGAGAATCGGCCTGGACTCATCTAACCAGCAGAACTGGAGAATTGCTGAAAATTCTAGAGACTCCATTTACGATGCAGCCACGTTCCCATGCAGGGTCATGATGAAAACCTTTAATGGGCATGACAAAAAAAGACAATGAACATAAAGTGAGGTCCGAGCCTTCTGCCTTTGCGGGATTTGCAGTGCTCCTGTTTTACTGTACTCATGAGAAAAGGATGAATTTTCAGACCTAATTTTTCATGTTGCGTAGCAGTTTTATATATGACAAAGTTGTTCATATAAAAAGGCACAAGTGAAACACTGAGTTGATGTTTTTGTGAGTTCGAAATGTACCCAAAAGAATGCACATATATTATTAAGGTCATACAGTTGTATATATCAAAAGACATCGTTTTCTTAAAGCTTTGTATGGGTCTAATGATATATTCGTTTTATCCATATGAGCAAAGAAATAAAAAGGTAATTATGATGATATACAGAATACATTGTTGTTGTTTTGATGCCAACATGGATGAACATGTGAGGCCCACCGACAATTTATATTGAGATAAAGATATGCAGAATGGCCATAGAACCATTTCTTGAACAATGATGCACCTGAAACAATACAGGTATAATGAAGAACTTAAATGAACATGACACAAATGACAAAATGAACATGAGTTGCACTATTCTTACACAGGAATGAAAAGGGGAAAGCGTTATTTTCTTTTTATATATATTTATATAAACTTTATAATGCAACATAATATGCAGGATTAATTAACAGTACACTCAACATTTTATTTTACTCAAAAAATTCCCAAAACAGAGTTGTATTTGGTTTTCCTGCTCATCAACACAAAAAGGTCATGTGGTGGCATCAAGAGTGAATTGAACTGAATTGGTGTTTTAAGGCGCACCAACTCATGAAAGGTTATATGGCGCCTAACAGGAATGAACATGCCAGGCTCATTCTCCATGTACATCGAGATAAAATATGGAGAACGGGCCTAGAACCTTCTCACCCTGAACTGCAGAGTTGCTGCAAGTTCTATTGTAGATACTACATTTACGCTGGAACCACGCTATTGTTTTTCTGCCACGGCTCTAGTGATATGAGCGAGATGGCACCAGAAACAATGAAGAGATCATGATGAAAACCTTTAATGAGCATGAACACAAATTGATAAAATGAACATGAAACCGAGAACCACACGGGCCCCACATCAAGAACGAACACTCCGAGTGTTCTATCCTTTTAAATTTTTGTCATTGTGTTTGGGTGCTGTGGTTTCTATTGGACCTTTATTCTCGCTTTATTTAATGGCTAAGCTGTTCTCTCAAAGAAAGCTTATGTGACAAAGATGTCGTAAAATTGTTCTTCCTGACTTTCTGTTTCCATCTAAAACGATATAATATTACCACTGTCTTAATGTTTGGTAACGTGAAGAGTCCTTGTCTATTAAAAGTGCATGGCATTGTAATCAAGTTTTCACAGACCAGGTGCTTGAAATCTGACCATATCGCTATCTTCATATTAGTCTTTAACGTATGAGGATCTTCGCTAAATTTGGTGTCATTATACAGCAAAATTATAATACAAGTAAAGCTAACATCTGAACAAGTTAACAAATAATACTAATAATGCTACCTAGTATACAAAGTCTTATTAGAAAAGTTCAAAACAATCTTATTTGCCATATTATTAATGGCTGATAATATTGCCCTGACAATATATAGTTTACCCTACAGTGGAATATCTAAGATAAAACTAGAACTATCATTGAAGGTGATGAATACCCTCGCTTAAACAAAGTCAAAGGGCCATAATTCGGTAATAAATTAGGTAATCAACAGGGAATCAACAATGGCTGATGTAGAGGGACATAAGGTCATCAGTTGTTATGTGTATATGAAGTTTGGGAACAACCTTTTCAAAACTGTTTGAGAAATGGTCGTTACGGGACGCGACATGACAGGACGCGCACGACAAAAATGTGTTACGTGACGCGACGTTACGGACAATGTGATTCAATATAGCTACCACTTCACTTTTTTTTTTTATATTTTATTTAAATGTATGCATGCAGATTTATGTTGAAATCATGACTGATATTGGATGAATAGCACTAAGGGTATATTTAAAGTTTGTAATAAATTGATTTGAATTGGGATTTTACGCGCGCAACAACACAAAAATGTTATATGGTGCCAAACATGGATGGACATTGCCACATTTCCACATTTGCATATGCGGTGTCATGAAGAAAACCTTAAATGAGCATGATAAAATGAACATGAAGGTGGGTTTCTACCCCTCTGCCTGTAGCGGGCTTTGCAGTGGTTGTATTCTACCCGGCAACCACACGGGGAGCATATTAATAGTTATTGATGATATAGTGCAAATGATAGATTTAATCTTATGAGAAAATATGTAATGAAAATGGGAACTCACATTTTTACCTTTTGTTGTACAGTTAAAAAAAAGTATAATACACTAATGACCTTTATAATAATAACCCTCATTTCTAGCATCACAAACATATAAATTCAATTATGCAGGATACAGTTTAATTTAGGAATGTGTCCATGAGACAGGGATGCCCCCATTAAATACAATCCGCACAAAACATCAAATCTTAAGAAAAAGGGGCTATAACTTTGCTAACACAAGGTTGATTTTGTTGGCGAACTGATATGCACGTCTTGATAGATATTCTGGAAAGTTTGGAAAAAATCGGTTGAAAACTGTGAGAGGAGATAAACACAAACTTTTCAGGACGAACAGATGGATGGACATGTCTAATGATATATGCATCCTCACCATTTAATGGTCACAGGCGCATAAAAGAAAATATATGAATACCGAACTTTAATAAATAAAACAAAATCTTCTTAATACACAAAAGCTCATAATAACAAATGCATTGATGTGATCAGTTAACTATTAAAGTACAGTGAAACCTGTGTTCAGGGACCAAGTTTATGAAGAGCTCTCTCAATAGAAGAGTAATATTATTAACATTGGTGGTCTCTTAATACAGGAGTGATTTATTTAAAAGAATGCAGTTGGGAAATGAAATGGTGAACAATATAGTGTAGTAGGTGGTCTCATAATAGGTGTCTTTACCAAGTTTGATTACATATAAACTGAAAAGTGGCGATCAACCCATTTCCGACATAAACCGCCTTATACCTACTGACTGCATTATGCAGTAAGTAGGAACAATTATACACTGGTGGGTTGAAGAATAGAGTACAACCACATCAAACTGATATTGTTGTTTTTTAAAGTCATAAGCTGTTTATTGTAAATTTTCTAGATACAATGTGTAATAAATGACTCTTTAATGAGGTAGTGCAGATAAACTAAGGCATGATCTGACCAAACACACTCTATCACTTCATTTTTGATGGATTCGATGTTTGAGTAAACATGATCAATAAGTGATCCTGAATCATGAGTCGCTTTCTGAATAACTTGCTTGCAATGAAATTGTTCTTCAATGACGGCACTGACTGTATCTTTATGTAATATATCAGAATTAAAGTCGCCTTGAACTACAAATTATGTGTTGTATATGACTGGTGACACAAACTCGAATAAATGTTTTCTCAAGGAACTTATGGAACATGAGGGAGACCTGTACAATGTAACAACAATTATTCTTCTCATATCAAACAATAGTTCTGTCAGAACAATTTCAAAATCTTGTTGAATGAGTGTTTTGTTTTGAACAACAGGGATACCTTCTTAAAAATACAATGCAATACCCCGGTGAGGCGTTGTGTTCCCACTTTGGTACCCATCTGATCTGAATAGCTGATATCCTGGACATTCAAAGTATGCATTTCATCTTTAGCAGTAAGCCATGTTTCAACAAGACAAACGATGTATGCATCTTGAACATTTGGTTCCTGGCATTGTCATCTTTATGGCTTTTTAAAGATCGAGTATTCAAAAATACAAGTTTTGCCAGAGTGTGTTGAATTTGATATAGTGAAACATAGCAAGAGCTTGTTCATATCGTAACCTAGTCTATTCTTGTTTAACTTTTTCAGACACTGATATCTTTGTTTCATTTAGATTCAAAATATTGAGACCCTGTAGTGTTTTTGCTCTGCTAATGGCAACGTAGTGTGCATGAGAAAAGACTCGTGTGCCAGACATATCAATAACAACTTCATTCAAAGTGTCACGCTGTGATTTATGTATGGTTTTGGGTGCAGATTGGCGAAGTGGGAATTAAATCCTCAGAAATGTCTTTCTGAAGTAAACTAAGTTTCTTTTGATATCAAAAATGGGTGTCCAAGAAGGATCAATATCAATATGATATAAATGTCTGTATTTAGCACGCCATTCCAAACCTATTTTTTGGTCATAGAATTTTACCCAAACAATACTTGGTCTATTTGTATTTTGTTGTTTGCTTTCAATGAATTTAATACAACAACTTGAACCATTGGCTATTCCATCATTAACATCAAGATTTGCACATAGATCATACGTCATTCGAACAGCTATACCTAGTTTCTGTTGCAAACCAGCCGTTTTTGAGGCATCATTTGGCAACCTAGAAATTAGTTGCTCGTTTACAGATTTATTATCATCTCCTATTACAGCATCCAAAGCTGTTGTGACAATTTTTATACTAGGTGATAAATGGAATGCTTCTTTGTTAAATGAATCCACGATGGCATTGGTGCTGAAAAAGTGAAGAGCATTCTTTGGATAATCTAGATGTTGTTTTAATTTCACGCTTTTTAAGAACTTCAATATCGCTTTGTTGATGCTTTCCTTCACGTAACCTATTCAAAATCTCTGCAAACTCCTTGTCATCTTTTTGTCTCATGATTTCGTCAAGTTCATGCATTGCAAATAATTCCTGCCACAAATGTTTTGCAAGAGGACCAAAGTTGTTTTTCAAGTTTTCAAAAATCCATCCATCCATAACAGGCTTCAATTGGAACAGGTCGCCAATCAGATTCATGTGAACACCGCCAAAAAACAAAGTTGAACCTTTAATTTGTTGAAGCCTGTGATTGATTAGCATCAGCATGTTGTTTCCAAGCATTGAAACTTCGTCAATCATTACAACAGCAAGATCTCTGTATATGGTTCGTAAGGTGTTAAATGTGTCACTATCTAATGGTTTGATGGAGTAGCCTTGACTAGCCGGGATACGAAATGCTGAGTGGATAGTCATCCCAGAGTGGATAGTCATCCCACTTATGTGAAAAGCAGCTTTTCCAGTAGGTGCACACAAAAGTACTTTGCATACATCAGGATTGTCCCCTGCCGAAGAAGACAAATGTCGCAACAAAGTTTCATGTAAAGCAGAGACAACTACTGATTTTCCAACACCTGCACCACCAGATAGAAATGCATGCAAAGGCTCCAGGTTTCGATTGACACTTTGCAGAACATGCTGGAAGTACTCTTGTTGCTTTCTATTTATCGACTGTATAAGAGATCTATAATTTACATCAGACATTCGTTTAGTATTAACAGTAATATCTACCAATGCAACTGAAGCAACAATGTCATTTCCTATGTCATACTGACGTTGTACTTCCGGACCATCTCGATCAAAAAAAACAAACTGGTCACTTGCCACCGAACCCGTGTGCAGGTCATCAGATTCTCTTTGCTCATTGCTTGGTGCTATTTCATCGAAGTTCAAGTCATCAGCAGCCCTTTCCATTGCCTCATTTAACTGATCAACATTTTTCTCATATTCTTTGACTTTAAAGTCTATGAAATTCTTCAAAGCAAAGTAACGAGCTTCATAAGAACTATGTCCACCTAAAACATCTTCACTCTCATTACGCCACGGATGAAATAATAACAGTTGTTTTCTGTAATAGGTCTCTGGATCCACTTTTAATGAATAATACTTTAGGTTTTTTTCTGGATTTAATTCTGATGCCACTTTTCAACGTGATTTTTATTCCTTCCTCAACTAACATGTCTGGATCAATTTCTTCAGGGTCATTTCTTTCATCATCACTATGCTCATTTTCTTCATAAAACACGTCATCAGATGCTGGATATATTATTTCAAGTTGTGATACATAAACAGCAAGACACCAGTGTTCAAGTTGCTTTGGCCTTTTTGAATACCTTTTAATTATATTATCTGCCTCAATTTCTGTTGAATTTTCATCCATTTTTTCCAACACTTCCCTTGATTTCAAAAGGAATGTACGTTTTTCAGGTGGTGAAGTGTTTATGAATACTACATCCCTTGTAGCTTTGGTCATTGGAAGTTGCAGAACAAGGTAGCATGCTTCATGTGCACTGATTTCAACACTATTCAAAAACTTATTACCAATATGTCTTACTTGTTTCTTTAAATCCATATTTCCTTTTCTTGCTTCTTTACAGGCTTCATTCATAAGTAAGCTCATTCCTCTTTGGGCTTTACTGATGTATGATACTGTATACAGCACATGCATATGGATCCAAAACAAACTGAAGATCATGATTGGCTCCCCAAGCTGTTAGAATGGTTTTCATGTAGGCATTTATTCTCACCTCAGTAACATTCCTTTTCAAAAAGACTTTGGGTCCATCCAATGAACTTTAAACAGCTTTAACATAATCGTCCTCATCTGTGTTCAGTTCGTCTAAGAATTGTTCAAACGATAAATCACATTCTTTTATCTCATTCAACTTCTGTTGGATTGAAACAAACAGTTATTTGTGTTTTTTGATGTCAGCTTGATCTGCAACAAGAGGTTCCAGGATAACTTTTTTTTTCATCGGTGGGGTTGGAAATCCAAATCTACAAACAGCTTTTTCCTTTATTCTGCATGATCGAGAATGCTTGTGTACTTGAAAGTCAACAAGTGGGTCTAAAAGTTTTGAACACGAAACATACTGATCAATGAATGATACCACTTCTTCATCTGTGTGCGTTTCATAAGCTGGAGCATCATCAATCCATAGAAGCATGTGAATTTGTGGAGACCCTCTCTGTTGGAATTCAACACGGTAAAAGTAATCTTTGACTTTTCCCAAAGGTTCATGATTACTTTTAAGTACAGTTCCTATGAACTCCTGTACACGGCGGTCAAAATAGCTAACACATGTCACTGGATCAGTCTGAACGAGTTTAGTTTTGTCAACCCAAGTCATTTTCTTAACATCATCCTCATTAAGAGTTTTATCACTATTAACTTTTGCTAAAATCTTCAGCAAATCAACCCATCTTGTATCTGCAGAGGACAACGAGGCAAACCATGTAGGCAAACCTAACTGGCGTATCATAGCAAAAACATCTTTCTTCCAAGCTTCCAAGTATGGTGGAGAACGCCTCAAAGTTCGAAATATATAAAAGCCTTCATCAAGCTTTACTAGATTTTCCTGACATTCTGGGCTTAAAACCTGTGACACTTTCAGTTTTTTGCCTTCTGTTTTACATCTTCTTAAGGCCAGATGCACTTTGTCTGAAACTTGTTTCTGTTGCATTTTTTTCATTTTGAAGAAAATTTTTGAAATATTTGAGGCCACCCTTCTACCAACATGGCGAAGTTCCATTCTGCATATGTCACTATAATGAACAGCAACAGATCTCTCTTCATTTTCAGGTCTCTTTTGACCACAAAATATTGATGGAAATGATAAATACTCAGCATTGATATCTTGATATACTATTATGGGTATTTGTCCTTCACCGGGTGCAAATGTGTAAATACTGCCAGTCGTTGGATCAGCCGATTCAATTATTGTATCACTGTTATCAACAACTTTTTCATTTCCATCAATTTCACCAAAATGATCAGATTCATAGTCATTTTCGATTTTGCTTGTCATATTTTCTTTTTTTTCAGTCATAACATCATCTGTAGGAGGGATTTCCCCAAATTAGTTCTTCCGAAGAACTCTTGCACTGTTTCTGAGCAATTTTCAGTTGTCTTTTGCAACCAGTTCTCATCAATATGAATACCAGAATTGTTGTACAAGTCCCTATGGTTCATCAACCAATGAAGGATTACGTCAATGTTTTATCACAGGAACTCGGCAGCACCAATTCGTATACTCCAGTTAATTCTACCGAGGATGATGTTGTTTCCGCACATATCACTCGGTGCACTACTTTCAAGGCTGGTGTAAACGATAAGCAAAATAAACTGCCTACTATGTACTGGATTCCTAAATTACATAAAAATCCATATAAGGCTCGCTTTATTTCGAATTCTAGTGCCTTCACCACAACAAACATCTCCAAATGTTTAACTTCTTGTCTTACTGCCGTTAAAGATCACGTTAAATTATAATGTGATAAAACTTATGAAAATTCTGGGATTAATTTATTTTGGTCTATAAACAACTCAGGAGACGTTCTTGATAAAATGTTCAAGAACGGTCAAGTTTCATCAATAAGCACTTATGACTTCTCTACACTATATACAACCTTACCACATCACCTTATTAAAGACAAGATAATTTCTCTTATTCAAAAAACATTTGCTAGAGAAAATACTACATTTTTAGCATGTAATAATATAAAAGCGTTTTTTACCAACGGCAGTTTTGACAATTATACTATGTGGACTTGCTATGAAGTTTGTGAAGCACTCATCTTCCTATTAGATAATATTTTCGTCAGGTATGGAACCACCGTTTATAGACAAATTGTTGGTATCCCTATGGGTACGAAATGTGCACCACTTGTCGCAGATTTGTTCTTATTTTGCTATGAAAGGGATTTCATGTTGAGTCTTTCACCAGATACCCAGGCAGATGTTATTGAAGCCTTTAATGATACCTCTCGGTATCTGGATGACATATTGAACATTGACAACCCTTTCTTTCCAACTATGGCTAATTATATTTATCCTAAAGAACTTCAGCTTAACAAAGCTAATATATCTGATAATAACACTTCTTTTCTTGATTTAGATCTCTCGATTGAAAATGGTAAAATAATTAGCAAAATCTATGACAAGAGAGATGATTTTAATTTTGACATTGTTAATTGGATGTTCCTCGAGCAACTTCTTATGGGGTATATGTGTCTCAACTTATTCGTTTTTCTAGAGCTTGTACTCGATTTGAGGACTCTAATATTCGTAATCTTTGTATAACTAAAAAGTTACTCAATCAGGGTTACCGTTATCATAAACTTCGTAAAACCTTTGCAGAATTTTATTATTGTAACCTTGATCTTCTTTCCAAATATAAAAGTAATTTAAGGACTCTTCTGCGACAAGGACTATCACAACCTGACTTCTATGGTGATGTGATTTATAAACTTCGTAAGATTCTAGGTCATAACCACTTTCATACTATCTTTGTTAAACTTGTTAAAAAGTTTATCAAAAGAGGTTATGACCCTATCATTTTGCAACGTACTGCATGCTTGATGGTGGACCCTTTTACAGTTCGCCACTATGCTTTCCTCTTTAATTGTACGATGACCGGACAGGCTGTGGACCCTGTGATGACGCCTACCTAAAGCCCATTGGGACGGTGGCGTTTGATGTTTGTCCATGATCTTTCTTGTCGTGCCCTTAATGGTTTATTCTCTTACTCCTCTGGCTTCTGCAAAGTCACTGAGTACCTTCATTGTGGCTTTCTAGGCCATTGTTTATTTGTATTATATTTACACGAGCATATTTGTGTTTTACTTATATTGCCTATTGATGCTGCCTTGTTGGTTAGAGATTAGATCATGCCGGGGATTTATTTATTTAAACTGTCCTGTTTTAATGGGATGACAGTAGGGTAAGTGTGAGGTTTGATGCAATCTAGAACCGGTTTAAACCCCCAGTGGCCTACTTTGCCACTGACCGTTCCAAGGCGGTAGCCCTATTGTCAACCCTTTTTGTGTTTGTGATGTCGTTTGCATTTATTATTGCTTTTGCCTTCTTGTTTGTCTGTTTGCGTGTTTGTTTCTGTGTTTTGTGGTTTACTGTCCTCCTTGAATGCTACTTTCCCTGTCCGATATTTTTATATTTCTTGTAATGGGCGTCGTTTTCCGTAAAGTCACACTTCTTGTATGAAAGTTTCCTTTTTAGCCTCACTGGCACTGTTACTTGTGTATCAAAAACTCGAGGTAAACTTTCAATGACAGGCTGGATATCAACTGGCACATTAACAACATTTCCTTTCACAGATAGTTGCCCACCTCTAGAAAGTTCTCTAGTTTGCATGAATGGAATTCTTAATGCAACAAGCCTCTCTTCTAACTGATGGAACTCAAGTTCTTTACACTTAATTGGAAATATGTTTTTGTTGGCAACTGAAAGACTTGGGGTTTTATTTTTCTTTAAATTGTTAGAACAAGTTTTACATATCCACTCTTTATCATCCACAGATAAGTATTTTGTGAAATATTGCTTTACCAATGATGGATCAAGAATGTAAGCGACTGTGCTTGCAGGTTCTACAGAATGTTTAAACCATGTTTGGTGACAACAGGTGCAGAGATAGACAGGTCCAGTGGAAATAGTTTGTTTAAATTTCGAAATACATTTAATTAGTTCAGAACCATATTTTCTTGCTTCTCGCAAATTCTTTTCATTGGCTTGAAAATCTGCCTTTTTTCGCTTTTCTCGTAAAGATTGATTCTCTCTGGACTTTTCCTGTATCCTAAAAGATATAAAAGACCTAGATAGACGCTTTGTCTCGCTCTCAATAGCTTTGTAATACGCATTATATCGTTTCTTTTGATTCAAATCAAGTTTAGCCTCATGATTTCTTATTAAAGGATTTTCACGCAATATTCGCTTCTTCATTTTTTCTGCTGACTTTACAATAGAATATTGTCTGGCTTTCCGTTTACTCGTTAGCTCTTGATACTTTTCTTTTGTTCTAATTAAAGGATCGTAACGCAGTTTCTGTCTCTTTGTTTTTTCTGCTGACTTTACAATAGGATCTTGTCTGACTTTCCGTTTACTCTTTAACTCTTGATTCTTTTCATTGGCTATAATTAAAGGTTCTTGTCTGACTTTCCGTCTACTCTGTAGCTCTCGATTCTTTTCTTTTGCTCTAATTAAAGGATCCTGACGTAAGGTCTGTCTCTTTGTTTTTTCTGCTGACTTTACAATAGGATCTTGTCTGGCATGCCGTTTATTCTCTAGCTCTTGATGCTTTTCTTTTGTTCTATTTAAAGGATCTTTACGTAATTTCTGTCTCTTCGTTTTTTCTGCTAACTTTACAATAGGATCTTGTCTGACTTTTCGTCTCCTCTCTTAGGTCTTGATTCTTTTCTTTTGCTCTAATTAAAGGATTTTGCCTTCGTTTTTTCATGTAGGTTTTCATGTAAGATCTTTTGCCTTTGCTTGAATGCCTGTCAATATCAGCAGCATGTTTTCTTAAGGCCTTAGTTTCTTGGTCTTGGAAGTAATTATCTAAGAGATTTGTTTGATCTGTAGATACAGTTGGCATCATCATGTCATAAGCAAGTGATGGCTTTTTGAGATCAATTGGTATAACATCAAACTGTGAAGAGAAATTAATATTCAGACTAGAATAAAAGTCATACATATATGTTACCAAATCATCAATAATATCAAAACCTATTACTATTGAGGAGCATCTGGAGCAGACAGAGCATTTTGTCCATGGGAATGGGAATCAAAGAAGTACAAAAGCCCATTGTTATACAAGACAGCTGAACATACTGCACCAACAATTATCAAACTGGAGGAATTCTCATTTAACACAGTCTGAATAGCAACATGCAGCGTAGGTAAATTTACACTATTACTGCAACCTATGAGACTTCCACTGACAATGTTTCCTTTCTGGACTGTTATCCGGCAAGTCATCAAAGCACAAAAGATGGCTTCTTAATTTGTCATTAGCAATTACATTTTGAGCAATTTTTCTATAAAGATGATCACCACATGAAAGGATAGTGCCCAATTCTATGGAATTATTGACTTTTGAATAACGTGAAAACAAGATTGCAGAGAGTGCATTTGCAACACACTGACTACCCCGTGAAATTTCACAAAAACAATCGTCACCTTGATGGAAAGAGCCATAAAGCATTACTTTAGCTCCAAATGGTAAATTGTTCCTTTCATTTATCCTTGTTGCAATATATGTTTGCTGACATGGCACAGCCATTGTTTCGTATACAAACATACCTTCAGTTTTCCCAGTTGCGGTATCATTTCTTGGACCAGTTTCATTATTCTGTTGAAGGAATGTATTACTTGCAGTCTGAATGTGCTCCACTGCAGATGTTTCTGAGCAAGTTCATTTACCATATCTTGCTGCAAAGTGGTTTCAAAATGCCTGGAGAATGTATCTTGGAAAATCTCATCTGGTCTTGACTGTCGTACATTATCACCAGCATCACATAAAACATATTCATTGGTATTCTTAATGCAAGTGTCTGTGCAGATATTATACATACAATCTTTCAATGTACATCTCTCTATACAATCTTCAATACAATCTCTTTTGCAAACTCTATAAAAGTCTTTGGACCTGTTTTTGTCGAGGCCAGGATCCTCAGTCTTGGGTCTGGACCTGTTTTTAACGAGGCGAGGATCCTCAGTCTTATACTCACCTAGTTCTATACTTACCTCATCCTTTCTCTTGTCCCTCATTGACCCTCTACTTGTCTTCGACTGCTGAGCAGCAGATTTTTTTCTAAGGCGTGGCATGATCTGAAAAGAAAACACAAGAGGTAAATAAAAAATGCAAATGCTGCATAAATTAGAAGCGTGTTCCACGAAATTTTTGAAACGTCCGGCAGAAAATTCCCCGTTAGTCGGTCCAAGTGTCCGCACTAAAATCCTATCATAAACAAATGTCATTTTATCCCCCTTTACTCTGTCTTGTCATTTTTGAAATTAAAATCTAAATAGAAATCATTGTTTTTATCGCTTGTGATTTGATTTGAAGCCGTATTTGTTTATAAATAGAAAGTTTTCTCCCTTGATTAAAATTGATCGATTTATAACACCTCGCATTTCATTGGTCGATTACTAGATTTGAACCAATTGCATTACGGCTTTCATACTGACATTGAAAAGTCAAGCGAATTTGTCATGTTGAACTAAAGAATTGAATTGAATGTTGTTTAACGGCTCATCAACACAATATAGGTTATTTAGAGCCGCCCCAGAGAGAGGGAAGGATAGATAGGAATCCGGGAACGGTGCCCTACTCTTATTATCAAATAGGTTCTTTAACGTGCTCGAAGGATAGACCGATACACGAGACAGCCCGGTTTACGTCCCCATCCGGCGGATGAGGCTAAGGGAAAGTGTCTTGCCCAAGAACACACCGACGAAACTCAGTGGCACCACGGAGGATTGAACCCGGGGCCTCCGGTTACAAATCCGCCGCGCTACCGACTGCACGAACTAAAGAAGAAAGATCGAATATCAAGTTTAAACGGTGATATTGCTATTTTTCGATGAATTGTATAAACGGGTTCTATTTTTAGTTCATTAATAGCAAATATGTGTCATAATAACGCATTACAATGAACGCTTATTCATAAATGCAAGCTGCTAAATAACACCACGAACGTGCACCTGTTTTGCAGTTTAATTTGGGGGACCTGGTGTGGTTTGCGGCACCATTGTAAAATTGTATATAAGAAAAAAACTAATATTAAAAATAAAGTTGGGTCACTGCATTAAACGTTTAGTCAGTCGCTAATAGTACAATAAATCGACATTTGTTTAAGAATGTCGAGTTCAACTGACCAAGCATTTTATTGCGCGTTAACAGAAAAATATGTCTGTTCGGTCGACAAAAAGTTCAGTCTGTCTGACCGAATGCAATATCCTGTGTACTTGAAAGAGAGGGGGCGTGGTTTGGGTGCAGGTTAAAGTGTGACGGACAAAAGAAAATTACTGACAAAATGAAGGCTCAAGTTTCACAAACTCATATAATTTGAATTATTACATGTTAAGGGAGCAAACATTAGAATCTGGTCGAAACTGAGCCTTTGCTGACCAGTTTTAAGTTGTAGGCCAAACCCTATCAATCATCGCTGGAAGAGGTCTGAAGAAAATACCTTAGCATGATTTGTTTTAAATAATAAACAGAGCATATCTGAAAAAAAATTGTAACATAACCTTTACAACTTTACAAACACCTGAGGATCTTTCTTAAAGATAAAATAAAAACACCTGATGATCTTTCTTAAAGATGAAACAACTGGGACAAATCCGCGTTAATGCTGGTTCGATGGTTGTATCAGACTGTTCATGCACAGCAAGTGTATATTTGCTTATAGGGAGGGGATCTCAACAGTTTCCAAGTTATGACCCAGGGATTATTCACCCAGGGATGGAGATGGACCTGAGGCGGTTGCTGGTTGGACAGTTGTGTCCATCTGTTCATCGCCATTAACTGTCAAAAAATCAAAGAATCAAAATATAAACGTGATATTATGGACTACACATCTTACCGTTACTTCTTACCAAGTTTTCGTCTAAATATAATTAAAGGTTTAGCAGAAGTAGCGGTGACAATACATTTCGAGTTTAAATGTCCAGCTTAAATGTCAAAAAGCCATAACTCTGTCAAATATCATCGCACACGCACAGGAACATGGAATGTACAACTAAACATCATACCAATTATTTCTAACAATTTTCGTCCAAATCCAAGTGCTTTAGGAGAAGCAACGATAACCAATTTAAAGTTGAAATGTCAAAGGGACATAATTCTGTCAAAAATCATCGAACCGAAATACAAACGTACGACATCATACCGTTGCTTCCTACCAAATTTTGTTGAAATCCAACAAGTGATTTTGGATGGGTAGTGGTGACAACAATATGCATAGCAGCAACAACATATTTCAAGTTTAAATAGCAAAGGGCCATAACTCCGTCAAAAATCATCGTACAGCAACACAAATGTGATATGCACAACTAGACATAATACTGATGCTTCCCACCATGTTTCTTCAAATTCCAACAAGTTTAGAAGTAGCAACGACAACAAATTTAAAACTAGGTGTGGAAGTTTATCTGACAATAACATATGTCTGCCCCATTATTTATAAACCAACCTGACTGCACGTCGTCTCAATATCGTGAACATTTGTGCTAAGTAATCTCAAAATCCCTACAACGCGGTTCAAGAGATATGGAACGCACACGAAATATAGCGCATATGACCTTCGCCGTTGAACAGACGTGGCTAAAATTTACGCTCTGCAAGTGGTCTCGATATGGTGAACATTTGTGCCAAGTTATTTCAAAATCCCTCAAGCGGTTCAAGAGATATGGAGCGGACACGAAATATAGTGCAATTGACCTTCGACCTCTAAGTGTGACCTTGAATGGACGTGGCTGGAAGTTGCGCTCTGCACGTCGTCTTGACACGGTGAACATTTCCTCAAACGGTTCAAGAGATACGGAGGACACAAAATATAGTGCATATGACCTTCGATCTCAGTGTGACCATGACCAGACGTGGCTGGAAGTTGCGCTCTGCACGTCTCAACATGGTGAACATTTGTGCAAAGTTATTTCAAAATCCCTCAAGCGGTTCAAGAGATATCGAGAGGACACGAAATATAGTGCAAATAACCTTGACCTCAGTGACCTTGACCTCAAACGGACGTGACTTGAAGTGATGCTCTTTAGGTCACCTGAATATGGTGAACATTTGTGAGTTATTTCAAAATCCCTCAAGCGGTTCAAGAGATATGGTGAGGATACAAAATATAGTGCATAATTATGACCTTCGACCACTAAGTGCAGTGCTTTTTCCAGGTATTTTGGTAAAAAGGACCCTTGTAAATTTGGAACATTTCTATAGTAAAATCAACCAAATTCGGAATTTTTTCCATCAACAAAATGGCCAATTGAAAACTGTTGAACATTTTGTAAGTTACATGTAGTGCGAGGTAAACTAAAAGGTATAATTAGGAACACTATTACATCTAACATACAACTAATATTGAAAGTAATAGGTATGTATTATTAAGGGATGTAGCAGTACAACAAACTTTTTTTTTCTCTTTTTTTATCAAGAATTGAGAAAAAAAAAAAACCTATTTTGCATTGGGAACAGGTCCGTTTTTTGGCCGTGTGGGACACCTAGAAAAAGTCCTGAAATGTGACCTTGAACAGACGTGGCTGGAAGTTGCGCCCTGCACGTCGTCGCGATATGGTGAAAATTTGTGCCAAATTATTTAAAAAACCTCCAGCGGTTCAAGATATACGGAGCGGACACTAAATATAGTGCATATGACTTTCCACCTCTAAGTGTGACCTTGCCCTTGAACGAATATGGCTGGAAGTTGCGCTCTGCACGTCGTTTCGAAATGGTGAACATTTGTGCCAAGTTATTTCAAAATCCCTCAAGCGGTTCAAGAGATATGGGGAGGACACGAAATACAGTGCATATGACTTTCGACCTCAAAGTGTGACTATGACCTTGACCGGATGTGGCTGAAAGTTTCGCTCTGCATGTTGTCTCGATATGGTGAACATTTGTGCCAAGTTTTTCCAAAATCCTTCAAGCGGTTCAAGAGATATGGACAGGACATGACTTGTGATGGACAGAGAGACAGACATACACCCTAGCTAAAGGCAATGTCTCCCAGTATGGTGGAAGACATAATTAAATCTCAAAGGGACATAACTTCATCAAAAATCATTCAGCCAAACACAAACGCGACAGGCACATACCCATGATTCCTACCAAGTTTCGTCAAAATCCAACAAGCAGTTTAGGAGCAGTAACTTGTGTCAACAAAAAATCTGAAGTTAAAATGTGAAAGGGCCACAACTAAATTAAAATCATTGAACCGGAACACAAAGGATATATGCACAACTAGACATCATGACGATACTTCCTACCAAGCTTCATCAAAATCACATCACAGTGTTGTTTTTTTCCTTTTATAAATGGTACAGAAAAACAGTACCATTCCCAATTGCAAATAGTATGTTCCCCCCCCCCCTCCCCAATTCGAATAATAAGACATAACCAAATCCAACTTTTTTTTTAATATTTAGCAGAAACAGTTGAAACAGAATGGGGAAAATATATTCTTTTAGGCGAGGGTAATGAAATACTACGAGAATGTATACATGATCAGGGATTTTTGCAGGCCCAGTTTGGGCCGTCCCTATCCAAAATATCCTCCTATTTTACACCCCCCCCCCCCCCCACCCACCAAAAAAGCTGAAACTTGCAGGCACTCTGCACACTGGTGGCGTGCACACGTGGGCAAAACGTGAGATGCTCCGATGGTCGGCCGAGTTATAAGCGAAATTCTCTAATATTAAAAAAAAATTGCACAATATAGGTAGTTATGGTTTTTATTTTTTATAAATATACGACACTTTAGGCCCTATAGTTCATAGGTAAATACGAGGAAGTTTTGAAATATGTAACGACACAGTATACTATGCATTATTTCAGAAGTTCCATTTTCAAAAAAACGGTGTTCTAAAACATGGGCATTCATACACAATTGCCTAGATTAGATATTCCTCCCTTTGATGAGTTTTATGCATGATATTTATGGCTTAATCGATTGAGATAGGGTGGTTGTTTATTCAGAAATTGCTCGATAGCTTTAGTAACCTCTGTTGATGCCATGGGGTCGACCCTGTCAGACATACAATTTACAAATTCCTTTTCAAACCTTGCCTCACATGTCAATGTCCTTCAATAATTATATCCAAGAAAGCAGAATTTCAAATGAATTTTCCTGGATTCATAAAACATGCTGGATATATGAGAGAATAATAAATAACGAACAACAAATGATCGTCTTTTCACATAATGTAAATTTCACAGCGAAATTGCCGAAGTTTGGAAATGTTCGCGAAAACACGACTGGTTTTGTTCGCTATTTATGGGTTATTTATTACTTTCATGCATCAGGCATGTAGAAGAAACAATGCAATACAATAAAATGTGTGTATGAATATATTTTGGGCGTATAAGCCAACGTTAACAGTTGGAAAATGCCTCCTTTTACGATTGATATTTTGTTCAATACTTACTTGTTTGCATATTGCCGACATATAGTACTACGCATGCACGTTCTATTCTATTCTCTTATTTTGTCTTATATTGTCTGCCTCCCAAACCTCACCAAGGACCAGGGAAGTAAATCTGACTAGAATTCACTTTACTGTAGCAAAAAAGTGTCCCTTGTCGATTTTACATTGGCAAGATTGCAAATTTTTAATCTGTATAATTATTTGTTGAACATCTAGGATAAATCAATCATCGGTTATAATTGGTTAGTCAAAATGAAGCATAACATGTGTGTATTAATCTGAGTCTGAGTTTGATGGGGAGTTTGAGGCCTTGAACTTTGAATTATTTCCGATTAAGCATGTATTCTTTCCTGTATTGTGTTTTATGCCATTGCCATTTCAACAGCAAAATAATTATAATTGATATACATTTGTTTATTTGTTGATATTTTCATTTTCACAAGTGTTGTCTCCTGGAAAATCATGTTTTTTTCTATTTTGAACATTACTTTAGTGCATTTTTACATCAACCGATAATCGATTACAGACTTTCATAATCGATCATCATAATCGGATGCCTAAGTAACTGATGATCGGTTACAATCGATTAATCGGTACATCACTACTGATTAGTCAGTTTATTTTGATGATGCTTTATCAAAATCTTTGCCAGCTAGGTTTTATGTAAACTGGATCTTTCCAGTGCATTTTTTTTTTAAATGTCAAACATTGTAATAGATGTAAAAAACACACAATGCATTGTGATCATTTTAAAACAATTTTAACCTTTAAAAGAAATGTAATACTCCACTCCCACCCACCACCCATTCCCCACTATGGTAAAGCTCAGATGAACAACAAAGCGTCTGAATAAGGCAAAATATATCCTATTTAAGAAAGCCATGGTCATAACTGCAGTGTTACTGGTCTGATCTGTCTCTGTAAGCGTGTTCGTTAATGCCAATGATGACATTGTGTCACGAAGCACTCATTAGTTACAATATATGTTAAAATAAATAGCAATCCAGTCTAATGGTATGAAAACAATATTCCTCAAATAAACTGTATCTCCCGAGTATTCGGTCGGGTTCCAGTCTAAGTCCCACGGATATCAAACATTCGAAACATCTCGATCCAAACAAATGACGAGATTGTCCGACTATGTACGATTAGGAAACCAAATATATACGCAACCGATACTTGATTATTGGAAGACAGCTGTTAATAACTATTTTATGAAAAAATGCATGTATACATGTATTTAATGTGAAACTTTGATGTTACATCATGCTTAAAAATGATTTTGTATGTGATCCACAGTATTTCATCATTTGATGATGGGGTGAAAGCCGTACCGTCCCGATAACCGAAACTATCGGAAATAGAACTTTAAAATCTTTCATATTAAGAAACACATTTTCCCACATTTCATCATTCAGTAACACCATTTAAATAATACCTGTTGCATTTGTAAAAGACTCGTATTGTAAACTGGAATGCAATATCATTCTGTGTAAGTGAAATAAGGTCCAGTTAATATTTATTAGAGATACGAAAAAGTCTCTTATCAATCATCAGTAAGGAATAATATTAAATGAACCATTTTGTATTGAATAACAATTTATTTTTAGGCATAACATATTTATATTGATAGTTATTATGCTTTATATTTATTGTCAATTTTATTGGTATGACATACTCTGTATTCCATTCTATGACTGTTAACATGTCTTCACATACGTGTGTGATTTTATTTCACTTCTGAGTCATTTGTCATTGGAAATCAGATGAATGTATTAATCTAGCGCTTATGTTAGCAAATTAATATAAAAATAAGTTTAAAAAGCCGAACAGGAATGCAGCTTTCACAGAACACAGTAACCACGCAAAAAGACAAACATGAATGTTAAAAAGAAATGAAGGCTTATGACGTCACAAACACAAACATAACCTATATTGGAGAAAAGGAAATATGTCATAATGATATAGAGAAAATAAGTACTCAAATAGATCATTTATGACCGTTTGATGAAATGCGATGACAGGAAGGAATACGTAGCACACTGACCGGAGCATTTAAAGTACGATAGCTGGCCTGGAATTCACCAACCATTCTTGAGAATATTCTTAGACTTAAGCTCAAGTATGCAAATTTCAATCACAAATATTTCTATAAGTTTACAGAATAAACGTTTATAACAAGCTGCTATGTATAAAGATGATGCATACTAATAAATAGCAACTTCTTACAATTGTTTATCTTTGAAGGTCATGGAATTATTTGTGATCGAAGTTTCAGTACTTGGTCTAAGAATAATCTGAAGAATGGTTGGTGAATTCCAGGCCAGATGAAGTATGTGCTCATTTAAGGACAATTGGTCCGCCATCTTTAAAAATGTGGTTTATTTATTTAAAAATGATGTCTCGTCTACTTTAGATGGATAAATAGATATTACAAGGACTAATTTATTTCACGTAGAAACAAAACAACTATGAGGAAAATTTTACCAAACTGTTATGAAGGAATATATTTTCTGCCATAGTATTTCTTCTGATATTACGTTTGCATCAATAGTGCTGAACTACTGACATGTGCTATATGGTTGACATTGTTTATGCCTAACATATGCATTTTTTGAAAATTTCACTTGACTATACCCCATGCATGTTTTATTGTATTTCTAAATATGGCGGCTAATGGTCTTTAAAAGTGCACAACTGTTCCTTACACAACTAAACAGTAGACATAAACATCGAACATAAAATGTACCATTCAAGGACTACAGTCGACCACAAACACACACAGAAACAAACAACAACTATAAATATGAATAAAAGACAAGATATGAAATCACAAACATAAAAGGATTGATAAAGCCCGTTTTATTTCCAATTCTAGTTCTTGCCCCTATAAATATCTCCAAACGTTTAACATCTTACTGCCGTTAAAAATGACTTTAAACACTATTGTGCTTAAGTTTATGAGACCTCTGGGATTAATTGATTTTGGTCTATTAAAAATTCAGGCCACGTTCTTGATCAAATTTGCAATAGAAGTCAAGCCTCATCTATAAGGACTTATGATTTTTCTACATTGTATACATCTTTACCACACCACCTTATCAGAGATAAGCTTATTGCTCTCATTCATAACGTTTGTGAATCACTTATATTGAAACAACCGTTTATAAAGAAATTGTTGGTATCCCTATGGGTACGAACTGTGCACCCCTTGTCGCAGATTTGTTTTTATATTGATATGAAAGAGTATTCATGTTGAGTCTTTCACCAGATACCCAGGCAGATGTTATTGAAGCCTTTAATGACACCTCTCGATATCTGGATGAAATATTGAACATCAACAACTTTGTTTTCTACTATGGTTAATAATACATATCCTAAAGAACTTCAACTTAACAAAGCTAACATTTCTGATATTAACGCTTCTTTTCTCGATTTACATCTCTCTTTTGAAAATGGTGAAATAATTAGCAAACTAGATGGGAATATTCCCCGAGAAACTTATTATGGGGTCTATGTGTCTCAACTTATTCGTTTTTCTAGAGCTTGTACTCTAGTTGAGGACTTTAATATTCGTAATCTTTGTATAACTAAAAAGCTACTCCATCAGGGTTACCGTTACCATAAACTTCGTAAAACCTTTGCATTATATATAAGTTGTATTACAAACTTCGTAAGATCCTGTTTTTTGAGCACTTTCATGCAATCTTATCTTTAAACGTGTTAAACGATTTATCAAAAGAGGTTATCTATCGTTTTGCAACGCACTGCATGCTTGATGGTGGACACATTTACAGTTCGCCACTATGCTTTCCTCTTTAATTGTGCGATTACCGGACAGTCTGTGGACCCTAGGATGACGTCTACCTAAAGCCCAAAAGGACGGCGATGTTTGATGTCTGTCTGCAATCTCGTCTTGTTGTCAATGGTTTATTTTCGTGTTGCTCTCTCTTCTGCGAAGTCATTGTGTCTTTGTGGCTTTATATTATATTGTTGGATTTTTGTATTTATATATACACGAGCATCTTTGTGTTTTACTTATTTTGCCTTTTAATGCTGCCTTGTGTGTTAGAGAATAGTTCATGGCGAGTATTTATTTATTTACATTGTTTTATTGGGATGACAGTAGGGAAAGTGGGAGGTTTGACTATTTAAAGGCGGTAACCCTTTTTGTGTTTGTGACATCATATGCCTTTATTCTTTGTTAACATTGTCATTCATGTTTGTCCTTTGCGTGTTTTTGGGTTTACTGTGTTCTGTGAAATCTGCATTTCCTGTTTGACTTTTATACTTATTTTGACAAAAGGGCTATCACCTTGGAACTGTCAGTGACAAAACAGGCCGCTTTTGGTTTGAACCAGGTTCTATGGTGCACCAAACCTCACTATTACCATATTGTCTTCCCAGTAAACGGGACAGTGTAAATAAGATAAAATTCCAACGTTCCACAGCAGCACATCAAACAATTCACGTGAGACGACAATGATTATTTATCCACCTTCCTTTAAAACATTTGCTCTATTTAACTTTATTAACATGTTTAATATTATAAAGCTGGAAAATATAGTTTGTCGTCTAGCTTACTGCCTAATTGCATATTTATTAAATAAGTATATAAAGTGGTTAATAAAAATGAGGTTACATTTTCAATAACCACTGCTACTTTTTTCTCTTGTTCGTGTTTGTTGCTTCCAACATCATTGACTCGACCAATTTAGCAAAGATTAACCAGTTCTATGCCAGTTCGCCGG